>CM035418.1:137250003-137312503 GCA_020310875.1 Ceratopteris richardii | reverse complement strand
TCTCCCTCTTTTCTCAAGTTTCAAAGAGATTCATCTCTCTTTTTTTCTATCTTTGTGAGTTTTAAATTCAACAAGAAGGTGATGCTCCATGCTCGTACATCTCGACACCCCACACAAACCTCCCATGCCTCAACAAGGATCCACATCGCCTCTCTTTTGTTTTTCAGAAACTCGCAAAGAACTTTAAAAAATTCACCAAGAAGGTGATGAGTTGTTACCCTCGCAATTACTTGCCCAAAATTTCTCAAAAGTTTCTCTCTCTCTATCAAAGGTTGTGATACAAAATGAAAGATCTCAATCAACTACTTGCCACTCTCTTTCCAACCTTAAATATGCCTTCCTCTTATGCACATGTATATTCTTTGAGGTCTGGATTAAACCCCTCATATGACCACTATGAGGAGATGGAATAGCATCGAAGACTTGTGATAGAGTTTTGGCTCTCCCCAACTTTGTTCCTTGACCATCTAGGGTCCTCGACCAAATGTAGATAAAGCAATGGTAGACCATGATCATATAAAGAAATATAACATCGATGCCAAGTGAAAAGATAATTGAAAATTACATTTCTAAAGCTGACCTTATTGTTGATATATTTAGGTAGTGATGTGTGTGAACACTCTAGGACCGCCGGGGCACCTTTTTCCCTCTTTAGGAGGTTTTTTTCCCCTGGCTTGTATATACGCCTATTGCCCTAATGGGCTACTTATCTTTGTACATTCTCTAGTAATACATTCAGTCTTGTGTGTTGTTCTCCAAGCTTCTTCTTCTTCCTTGTGCTGTTCGCGTGCTTTCGCAGACGTCTAACTCCAACAATTGGTATCAGAGCAGGTCGTTGCTTCTTCTAGGGCGCTGTCGACACTCCTCCATTTGCAGTCTTAGATTCGCACTATCACAGTGCTTGTGCAAGCTATTTCGTCCTTTTGTGCCAAAGGTATATACGAGTTTCTGTTCGCCAGTTTAACCGTCTCGAAGTCTGCTACAGGTCTAGCAGAACTCGTCTGGGCAGTTCTATTCAACTTTTTGAGATACAGTCAATTTTCTGCATCAAGGTATTTTAGTCACCGGCCATGGCTGAAAGCAGTGATGTATTCCGTATGTTGGCTGTTGAGGATAAGTTGGATGGTACCAACTACCCATTATGGGCTTATATGATGCGACATGTACTGGTTGCAAAAGGATTGTGGAACATTGTGCAGGGTGTTGAAAGACGTCCTGTTACACCTGTAATGACAGGTACTGCAAATACAGGTGTTGGAGCTGATGAAGATGGTGTTGAAGATGATATTCCACAGATTCCTGTTCGTGCTGCTGTTTCTGTTGCACCTACTGTAGAGCAGATTCGTTGGGATGGAAGAGATGCCCAGGCACATGCATTGATAGCTTTGTCTGTCAAACGTGCCGTTATTCCTCACATTCGCTCTTGCAGAACAACAAAGGATGCTTGGGATACACTTACCACTTTGTACCAGGCTAGGAATGAGGCTCGTGTTGCTTACCTCCGAAAATAGTTGGAGAGTGAGCACATGAATGAAGGTGATTCGATGGACAATTTTCTTACAAAGATCAAAGACCTGAAGGAACAATTGATTTTTTGCTGATGAGGTTATACCAGATAGCTCACTTGTGCAGACCGTTCTGAATGGTCTTCCTGATTCATATCAGAGTTTTGCCTCTACTCTTCGATTGATGATGAAAGGCAATCCGAATGCCTTGTCATTTGAGGAATTAGTCTCTGTTCTGTTGCAGGAAGATTAGTCCAGGCAGAACAGGTCCATTATGCGTGTTGCAGATCAAGCTTTCCTGGCTAGTCAGAAGGGCAAAGGAAAATGGAGCTCTTCTACTAGTAAGTAGAAATCTGCAAATGCTGCACAATCGAAGAACCAGGATAAAGATGAGAAGAAATCAGAAAAGCAGAAATTGTTCTGCAAGTACTGTAAAGGAAATGATCATATTATAAAGAACTGTCCAAAACTGGCTGCTAAAGAGGCAAAGAAGAAAGAGGCTGGAATGGTTGTTGCAGAGGCCTCTACACCAAAAACAGAGTCTGCAAATCTTGTGCAGGAAGAAGAATGGGCGTTTACTACTGTCTGCAGTTTTGACCCATCTTCTCATGATCAGTGCATGTCTGCAGTAGACTCAGATGTTTGGTACTTTGACAGTGGGGCGACCAAACATATTACCTCGAAGCGTAGTTTCTTCTCTTCGCTCGAGCCTGCCGCTACAGGGAATACTGTCACATGCGCCAATAACTCCTCTTATCCTATTATGGGAGTTGGTAAGATCATTCTGACTACTGCTGATGGTAGTTCTTTCACTTTGTCAGATGCTTTATTTGTGCCAGGGATCAAAAAGAACATGTTATCAGTTTCTGCATTAGCCAAGATTGGCTTGGTTGTGAAATTTGTTGATGACAGGTGTACAGTCCATGATCTCTCAAATGGCGATGTGATTATTGCTTCTGGCATTTTATGTCGTGGGATGTATAAGCTCATAGACTATGAAAGATCTGTGAATGATTCGGCATGTGCAGTTCATGATTCTCAGGCTATGTCAGATGCAAAGCTTTGGCATGCACGCTTTGGTCATCTGAATTTTGCTAGTTTGTTACGCCTGCAGAAATCTGAAATGGTGTCCTCTTTGCCCAAACTTGAGGCACCTGGAAAACATGTTTGTGAAGGCTGTATTTTGGGCAAAATGCAGCGTTCTTCCTTTCCAAAAGATGGTTCAGTTCGGGCTATGCAAAAATTGCAGCTTGTACATAGTGATGTCTGTGGTCCTATGCAGACACCCTCTTTTGGAAATTACCTTTACTTCGTGACTTTCATTGATGATTTTTCCAGGCATGCATGGGTATATCCACTCAAAGCAAAGTCCGAAGTGTTCATGTGCTTCAAACAGTTTTTGATTTTGGTTGAAAATCTGTCAGCATGTAAAATGGGCACCCTCCGTTCTGATCGAGGGGGGCAATATATGTCTTCAGATTTTAATGCATTTCTGGTTGAACATGGGATAAAACACCAGTGTAGAGTGCCGTATACACCTCAACAGAATGGAGTTGCTGAACGAAAGAACATGTCACTCATGGAGATGGCGAGGTGCATGGTCAAAAGTCAGTCTTTACCACATAGTTTCTGGCTTGAGGCTGTCATGTGTGCAGCATATGTACTGAACAGGTGTCCCACCAAAGCGTTGCAGTCTATCACTCCATATGAGGCTTGGCATGACCGCAAGCCATCTGTTGCTCATCTGCGTGTTTTTGGTTGTTTGGCATATGCATTAGTGCGTGAACAACATCGCAGAAAATTGGATGATAAGGCAGTAAAATGTATTTTTGTTGGGTACAGTTCTGAAAGTAAAGGCTATCGTCTGTATCATCCACAGACTAAACGCATTCTCGTTAGCCGTGATGTTGTCTTTGTGGAAGATGCTATTCAGCCATTGCTTTCATGTACTAAGGAGACATCTGTTAGCTCCAAAGACATGTATGATACTTTGATGCCTCTTTTTACAGGTGGACAGGCTAGCGCTGGTCCCAATAAGGCAACTTCTCAGCCTTTGCAGGTTTCATATGATGATGCAGATCATTCCATTTTTGATGCAGATTTACATGATGCACTTGTTGATGAGAGAGCTGATATTGAACAGGCAAAAACTATGCCAAAATGGCTGGTGCAGACTTTGCTTGACAACAAATTAGATGCACCTTTGTCATATCGTACTCGTTCAGGCTCTCATTGTACCTCCTTTGCATCAGATTGCTATGCTATGGCTGCATCTAGTCTCTGTGATGAGAATGAGCCTATTTCTTTTGATGAAGCACAAAATTCAAAAAATTGGATGGCTGCTATGCAATCTGAATATGATGCTATAATGAAGAATGGTACATGGTCTTTATGTGAATTGCCTCCTGGCAAGAAGGCCATTGGCACTAAGTGGGTATACAAGCTGAAGCGTAAACCTGATGGTACAGTTGACAGGTATAAGGCTAGGCTTGTTGCAAAGGGTTATGCGCAGGAAAGAGGCATTGATTTTGATGAGACCTTTGCACCTACATGCCGTATGACTACTGTTCGGAGCATTTGTGCACTTGCAGCCCATCATGGTTGTAATGTACATCAGTTGGACATTAAAACAACATTTCTGAATGATGACTTGCATGAAGAAGTGTATGTTTTTCAGCCCCGTGGCTTTGTGCAGAAAGGGCATGAAAACCAGGTGTGCAGGTTAAAGAAGGCATTATATGGTTTAAAGCAAGCACCACGTGCTTGACGACATGCTGCTCACTGGTCCTCTTGAGAAGCATATTGCTGATTTCAAGGCTGATTTGCGTGCCTCATTTGAGATGTCTGATTTGGGGCATTTGCATCACTATTTGGGCATTCAGTTTATGCAAGTTGATGGTGGAATGGCTTTGTGTCAAACGAAATATATTGATACATTATTGCAGCGTTTTGGCCTTGAAGACTGTAAGCCTATTGCCACTCCTATGGAGACAGGTTTACGATTGAGTCTTCATGATGCTGGAGATGCATTTGATGCTGTTCTCTATCAGCAGGCTATTGGATGCTTGATTTACTTATGCATTACTCGGCCAGATATTCAATTTGCTGTCTCACAGATGAGCAGGTTTATGCATTGCCCAGGAGTCACGCATTGGAAAGCGGTTAAGCGCATCTTTCGCTACTTGAGTGGTACTCGGCTACTTGGGTTGTTTTATCCCAAGGGGGGATCACTACCGCCAGATTTGCATGCTCTTTCTGACTCAGATTGGGCTGGTTGCTATGACACTCATGTGTCCACCAGTGGTTTTTGCTTCATGCTTGGTAGCTCATGTATATCTTGGTTGAGCAAGAAGCAGCCTACTGTGGCCACTTCCAGTTGTGAGGCTGAGTATAGGGCAGCTTTCACAGCGACTGTTGAGTGTGTGTGGCTCAGACGCCTTATGGCTGATTTGGGTGTTGGCCAGTCTTCTGCCACCACCATCTTCACTGACAGTCAGAGCGCATTGGCAGTTGCGAGGAACCCTGTGTTCCATGCTCGCACTAAGCACATTGAGGTGCATTATCACTATGTCAGGGAGAGGTTCTCTGCTGGGGAGATCAGCTTGGCATATGTGCCCACGCAGGAGAACATTGCAGACCTTTTCACGAAGGCTCTGCCTAGGGAGAAGTTTGAAGCTTTCCGCAAAGCTTTGGGCTTACTTCCTTTTGTGGAGTGATTTCCACATAGCTCGGCACTTCCTTATACATGAGTGCCAGCTCCTTGTTCACCGCATCACTCCCAGGGGGGATTTGTTGATATATTTAGGTAGTGATGTGTGTGAACACTCTAGGACCGCCGGGGCACTTTTTTCCCTCTTTAGGAGGTTTTTTTCCCCCCGCTTGTATATACGCCTATTGCCCTAATGGGCTACTTATCTTTGTACATTCTCTAGTAATACATTCAGTCTTGTGTGTTGTGCTCCAAGCTTCTTCTTCTTCCTTGTGTTGTTCGCGTGCTTCCGCAGACGTCTAACTCCAACACTTATCAATAATAAAGCTATGATCATAACGCCAACTTTGCTTCAATTTAATATTTCACCAAATTCATTACTTACCCAATGTCCATTGCGATCATAGACGAATTAGGTGCTTGGTCTATTATTCCTAACCATAGCCATAATACGTTTATGAAGTGAGTTTTGTCTAGGAAAACACAAACATCTTGAGACAATTTTACTTTGTTCGGTCTAAAAAGTTTTATCTATGACCTTGATTGCTGAGGGAAAAACTAATTACTGAGGAAATTAATTAGTGAGGGAAAAGATAATCACAGTTTAATTACAAAAGGGTAGGAAAGGTCAATGAGACCTTTTAAATTAGTAGGGTAAGTACTTAAGCTTCAGTGCTTATAACATAAATTCTACTTAGGAAACTGAAACTCGTTTCGAATAAGAATTTTCTTTTTTTTGAGGTGAACAAATGGAATACACATCCTCCTAAGTTTGTCAACATTAAATATCGATTTATTTTGGAGATATGAAGAAATAACGTTCAAGAGGGCAAACCTTTTCTTATTAACTTAGCTTCTATTCGATTTATATTTTCTTTAAGTGAGTTTGAGGCAGTTAAATTTTTGTTCAACTACCAATTCCTCTATGTTTGTTTGTCAAGTGAAATAAAAAAACTAGAAAGTTTAGAATATGAGATTTGGAATTTACAATTGTATTCTCCTCATTACTATGTATGAAAAGAATATAGGATTTGTGTGGAGTGATTCCTCTCAAAAATCATTTGAATCATTGAAACGAAAAGTCATTGAAAATTGGGTTTTAAAAATACCAAGAAAGGGAATGCCTTTTGTGCTTGCATGTGATGCAAGTGATAGTGACATAGGATGTGTTCTTTCACAGGATGGTAGGGTGGTTGCATATAAGTCTAGAAAATCATGAAAACATAAAGTTACTTATCCTACTCATGATGTAGAAATGCTTTGTGTTGTACATGCACTTAAGCATTGTAAACATCTATTGTTGGGGGTTAATTTTGAATTCAAAACATATTATGAGAGTTTACAATGCATTTTCACACAACCATTGCTTAATAATACGCAAAAGTGTTGGAGTGAATTATTAAGTGAGCATGATTTAAGTATTCTGCTCGTAAGGAGAATCAGGTCATTTATGCATTGATTCAAATACCTTTATGTAATCTCCTTTCTATGATGAATTCTGATTTTCTCAATAAAATTCAAGAAGAACTGACACATGAAACTTTTTATGCACCTATCTTAATTTTTTTGCATGCAAACAGGTGATCAATGTATCAAGAAAAATTTCATTTTCAGAATGGATCTTTGAATTATAACAATCGATTAACCATATCTTCTCCATCTCCATTGAAAGCTCAATTATTGCATGATTCTCATGATGCACCCTTTTCTAAACATCTAGATTATTCAAGCACCTCTATTCAAAAAAAATATTCTTATTCTTGGTCATGTAAGATGCAAGATATTAGAAAATATGTTAGTGAATTTTTAAAGTTCCAACAAGTGAAACATGATTTCAGGAGAATGCCTTGAATTCTTTAACCTTTGGATGTTTGAATTCAGAAGTGGGAGACTATCTTGAAGGACTTTATAACTAAATTACCTAACAAGAAGAAAACATGATACCATATAAGTGATACTTGATCAACTTACATATTTGATTGACTTACCAAGATGGAAAATTTCTTTCTTATGAAGAAGACTTATACTGCCTTGAATGCTCCCAAACTATTTGCAAAAGATTTTTTTTCACTACATGGAATGCCTAAAAACCTAGTTTCTGATAGAGACTCTAGATTCACATGAAATGTTTGGAGAGCAACATTTGAATCCATTAGAACTCAACTTTGTATGAGTACACCTTTCCATCCACAAAACGATGGGGAAATGGAGAGTGTTAATTGGGTACTTGAACATATTTTGTGTATGTATTTGAATGAAAATTAGGGCAATTGGAGTGAATATCTGGCCATATTTGAGTTTGCATACAATAGTGCATTGCATGCATCTATAAAAAAGACTCCGATTGAGGCTATGTATGGTTATAATTATTTGATTCCACCTTCATTTTCTAGTTTTCCAAATAAAGTAGAAGTATCAAAAGAAATGCTTGAGAAGATGGATGCAGAACTTGAAAAATTAAGAAAAACATAAAAGAAGCTCAGAAAAGACAAAATAAACATGACAATTTGAAGAGAAGCCCACCCACTTGAATTTTAAATAGATGGCAGGTATTTCTTAAAGTTAATCATCACCAATATAACTTCTTGCTAGTGAAGGATCATGGACTTTCTCCATGATGTGCATGTCCTTTTAAAGTTAATTTGAAAAATATTGGATATTTTGCTTATTTGTTTGAATTACCCAAACATTTAAATGTGCATCTTGTATTCCATATTAGTTTACTTAAAAGATATGTACCTAATTTTTCTCATGTCTCGTAGGACAACTATAAGCTAAAAGATTATGGCTCTTTTGAGCTTCGACCTCAAAAAGTGTTAGATAAGAGGGAAAGATTACTTAGTCTATAGTAGAGAATTTGGTGAAATGCCACATATACATAGTAGAGGAGTTGACTTTGATGAACTAGATGAGTTTTTGGTACATTATCCTTCTTTCCAACTACAAGGATAGATTTCTTAAAGGGGGGGGGGGAGAGAATCATAATAGGTCTTTCGATAGTGAAATAATTCATTTTGAACTCTTTGAATTACATTGTGGGGATAATGTTTAGACTAAATAATTAGGTCATTTTATGCATGTAGGAAAAATTTAGGGATGAAAAGTCTAATACTCTCTTTTTGAACATTGTTTCCACCATGTTTTCCAATTGAAAATTGAATGTGAAGATGAAAGAAACAAGAGCAATGTTGTATGAGAGAATGTTAGAGCATGCATAAGAGAATAAAAGTGTCTTTGTGAAATTTTATCAATCATGTTTTAAGGTCATTGTTTCAGGCTCTACATCTTGTTCATTGCAAGAAAATGGCTTCATTTTTTTCTCTAAATTATCTAAGCTTGCAGGGCTCAAAAGTGATACTTGGAGGTGGCATTTGACCTAGCTCATCTATAACACTATTGTGTAGATCGAAGAGTTGACTTTTTTATGTCTCAAAAGCTTAAGATAATTCCTCAATGTTTTTGAGTTACAAGGCTTGGGAAATTTCCATTTTTTAGGTACTTAATAAAAAGTGTTCTTTACTATTTTTATTAGAATCCCTCATTTGAAGGATATGTGTTGTCATGCAGAATTACAGATGTATTTCAATATGTCTTTTGGTTGGTTTTCTTCTATTTTTGGATATGTACCACTAAAGAAAGCACTTGATCACCACAAGCACATGCTTCTGCAAAACCTTTGCATGCAACATGGGGAGAGCCAATGTTTCTATATTTGGTGGATCATGCACTTCTTTGGGGATGAAAAACTTTGTTTTGAAAGATATTTTAGTTGTGAAAAGCAGGAAGAGTCCAAAAATCAAAGAATTACCTTGTCATTGAGAGGGAGAGTCAGTGAGAGTGTGATTGATAGTGTGAGTGTGAATGAGATTGTGATAGATCCAAGGTGGTCAAGAGGTCAAGGCTTCATCAAGAAACTATTTTCCAAAACTATTGCATCATATTTTCTGTAAGTCAAATCTCATCTACTCTTCTGTTTTACGTTTTCTCTTATCTTGTGCAAGTTCCGTTTTTATATCTTGCACTATTCTTGAGTGATCAAAAAATTTGTGGTTCGGGATATCTTATTCTAGATGAAGTGCTACAAGTGGTATTAGAGCAAAATCGATCCTTCGAGAATGATGCAAGGCTTGACACAAAGGATCCATGAGCAAAAGAAGCTTATTTAGAAGCTTCTTAGAGAATTATGCAAAGAATAAGGCATAAAAGCATGCAAAAGGTGGCAATAAATTTGTTCATCGAGCTGAATGATGAAGTTGATGAACGTCCGAGAACATCAAGGATGCCTAGAGGAAGACAGAAATGCAATTATGAAGATATGGACACAGGTGAAACAAAATTCAATGCTTTTGATGGTTAGAAAAAGAGTGGTGAAGATCTAGAGGCTTGGATGAAAGAGCTAGAGGATTTGTTTAATCTTCAATACTTTAACAAGGAGTCCAAAGCAAAGGTTGGGATCGTACACCTGTGTGGCATCGCAAACTAATGTGGAACTCCTATATGCAAATTCTGATGCATTCTAATTGGGTTCTGTGGAAGGAGTTTAGAGATCAAACAAAAAAATGTTATAGTTCTCTACACTACCATATGGAGGAGAAGATGGAGTTCTACATTTTTTGACAACACTATGGTGACAAGAATAGCTTGTCTATTGATGAGTACAAAGAAAAGTTCCTACATCTTCATAAATATGTATTGGGGGTTAGTGGTGATGCTTTGAAGAGCATGTTTATTGAAGGGCTTCATGAGGATCTTGCTTATCGACTGAACGGATCTGGATGTGTTGATTTTCAGGATGTTGTTGTGATGATCAAGAAACTTGAGAGGATGGAGAAGTTCGACTTGCAAAAGTTGAATAGAACAAAATTCATTAGGATGGGACATAGGCCACAAAGACCTTCCACAAGAAAAAGTGATCAATTCAAAGAAGACTCCAACTTCTATTAATCAAGGTAAGAATCCTACTAAGGTGGAAAAACAAACGATGCATCAACTCATCCACTGGAAACTGTTGGAACATCAAGCTTACACTATGCTTGAGGTGGATTTGATCTACATCAAAGGCTATCACATTGAAAGAATATCCGTTGGAGAGTTCTTTTTCATATGCTCATTTCTTGTATTTTTTTTGAGAGATTTTTGATGGTTCATTTACCGTTGTAAAAGCCTTGAGCTTTACACATGTAAAGATAGAAATATAGAGCCCAAATCCCACGAATTTATGGTGGTTGAAGTTGCATTCAATCAAGCAATCAATCACCTAAAAGTAGATCAAACTAGATCTTCACTTTTCTTAGATTATAGGAAAGTGAATTGATTCCCTCCAACAACCATTCCCACCTTCATTTGAATTCAAATTCAACTTGTAAAAGTCGTGGAGCACTCCTAGAGTCTAGATAAAGACTTGGAATTACTTGTACAATACATGGAAGCAATATACATACACTTGTGACCATCATTGTCTTGCTCCTTCAATTCTCTGCATCATCTTCTTTGCCAACAGTAATCTTGCAGAGGCTTCTGCTCTCTTTCCAGAGCTCCAAATTGAGTGTAACATGGCTCATTGAAAAGGTATAATTGTGTAGTTTATGCCTATAATGTTTCATAGCATTTGGTTTAGTCGATTGGGAGAAATCTGAGTTTTTCTATTTCGGGTCAATCTTTACGTATTCCTAAAAAATAGGAAGTACCACCGGTGAATGTTGCATTCATTCCTATACCATATTTTGCTTATTCCTTATAATTTTGTGCATTCTATACACACAACCCTATGTGTATCACTCCCATAAAAGGATTTTTTCTAATTGTAATCACGCTGGTTGCTATGGGCATTTGAAGTTCATTGTCTCTTCCATAGATAGTAAGTTTTGTTGAGCTAGTCGACCTGCGAACCTACCTGTTTTGTATCGACTCATTCTCCTTGATGGTCCAAAGTACATAGTGTGTTTCTTTGCACTTATCACATGCCTATAAGATCTATTTGAGTCTCCATAAGCTCAAGGGCTGGTCTTGTGCCGGTTGGCTTGACCAAACTTTGTCGCCTCAAAACGCACTTTTCTACCTTCTACAAGCTTCTCCAAGTTCTTTCAGTGGTATTAGAGCTAGATCAAGATGGGTGACGGCTTTCCCTCAATGATCAAGAAGCTTGATCGACACAACTACGGGGCTTGGCAAATCAGAATGGAGGCCTATTTGCAAGGTAGAAATCTTTATGGAATTGTAGCAAGTGATGAAGTTATGCCTATTCCAAGATCCACAGGAGGACCTACACAAGAGGAGACAGATAAGCTCACACTTTGGTGCGCAAGGGATGCTCAAGCAAGGCCGTACATACTAAAATCTATCTCTGACTTTCTATTACCACATATTAGAGGATGCAAGACATCTCAAGAGACTTGGGATGCCCTCAAGACTTTCTTTTTTGCTAGTACCAAAGCAAGAAAGAATCATCTTTGGAACGAGTTCAACCAAATGAAGAAGACACCTAAACAAACCATCATAGAGTTTGTTACCAAGGTCAAGGAGATTGCAGATCAGTTAGCATCCATTGGAGAGCTAATTGAATAAGAGGTCATCATGAGGAAAATTCTCAATGGCATTCGAAGTGATAAGCAATGGCAATCCTTCACAACGGCTTATGATCTCATCATGGATGTGCAAACTCTAGACTTCAACATCTTTCTTGGACAATCTTTGATCAAGAAGCCAATAATAGCATAAAGGAAGGTAACCCTTATCATGGTAATTCAACTAGTGCTCTACATACAGATAAGAAGGATAAGAAGCAGAAAGGCAAGAAGAAGGAAGAAGATGAAGAAGAGACTTCTCAAGCCAAATTCGCAAGCAAGAGCAAGTGGAAAGGGAAGAAGAAAGGACCAAAGCAAGACAAAGCCAAAGGTCAGAATGTTCAACCTTGTCCCATATGTGATAAGACCAACCACACCACTCAGAATTGCTAGTTCAATGGGAAGACCCAGAAAGGAACTAGAAGAGGTGGATATGGCAGCAATAGAGGCAGAGGTGGACACAACTTCAACAATTACAATAGAGGCTAATAGAAGGGACTACAACAATTATTCAGAAGATCAACCACATGAAGACTCATTACTTCTTATGAATCTAAGCCTCAAAGAAGGTAAAGAAGATGATCATTTGTTCTACATAGATTCAGGATGTTCGAATCATGTTGCAGGCAACATTGCTCTTCTATCTAATTTGGAAAGTCCAAAGCATAGACATGAAGTGCAAACAGGGGATGACACAAAGCACAATGTGGAGAAGATTGGTAATGTCAAAGCTTCCAATGGCAGGACAAACATTCTAATTAAGGTTCTCTATGTACCCACTATCACTGAAAACCTAATAAGTGTAGGCCAAATAGTTGAAAAAGGCGTGCAAGTTAGGTTCACCCAACATGGAGCTTTTGTGGAAGATCCATGTCAAGGCTTCAAGAAGATAGCCCGAGGTGAGAAGCATGGTAGGCTCTTTACTTTTGAGGTAGGAGAAACCAGGAACATAGCTCTATTCAACTTTGGGTCTCAAACCCTAAGTGAGCTTGAAGTGTGGCATAAGAGACTTGCTCATGTGAATGAAAGAACTTTGAAGGATATAAGGGATCAAAGTGTTCTAGGACTGCCAAACATATCAAAGCAACACATGATCACTAAGTGTGATGCATGTCAGATTGGGAAGGCACAAAGACAACCATTCAACCACAAAGGCTACATCCAAAACAACTTATTGGACTTAGTACATACAGATGTATGGGGACCAAGTCAAGAACCTTCATTGGCAAGATCAAGGTATTATGTCTCATTTATTGACGACCATAGTAGATGGATTGTTCTATACTTTATCAAGAGTAAGAATGAAGTGTTTGATTGCTTCAGTATCTTGCACATGTGGAGAATCATACAGGTAGATCACTAAGATCTGATGGAGAGGGAGAATACTTCTCCAAAGAGTTTGATGAGTTCTTACAGGAAAAAGGTATCAAAAGGGAAGTGACTACCAGGTACTCTCCTCAACTAAATGGAATTGTAGAGAGGAGAAACAAGACATTGGTTGGATCAGCCTGAACAATGCTTGAAGAGAAGAAGTTGCCACATTATCTATGGGCGGAAGCTATTTCAACTGCTGTGTACCTTGTCAATAGACTACCATCCAAATCACTTCAAGGTATGACTCCTTATGAAGCATGGGATGGAAGAAAACCTAGTCTTGGACATTGCAAGGTTTTTTGTTGTTTAGCTTATGTTCATGTACCATCACAAATAAGAGGTAAGCTAGATGAAAGGGCAACAAAGGCAGTGTTTATTGGATATGATTCAACTCAGATGGGTTACAGGTTCTTCAATCCTTCAACCAAGCAATTCACTACAAGTAGAGATGTTGTGTTTGAAGAACACAGGTCTTGGTATGATGAAGACAAACAAAAGGTAACACTACCATATGATCTTGATTCTGACTCTCATCAATTAGGAAGCAAGCATGATACACAGGTCCAGGATCCAAGAAGTGATACAGACGATGACCAAGATGAAAGAGAAAAGGATTACAAGCTATGGAAGTCAAGAGGCAAAGCAAAGATGCAAGAGGTTGGAGAATGCTCCAAACAAGCACCTAGAACATCAGCAAGAGAGAAGAAACAACTAGAAAGGTATGGATATGATTCCACATTTGTTACAAAGCATTCAATCTACTTGGCAAAAGACTCTATTTCAGAGGAACCCTCAACCTATGAAGAGGCAAAGGGAAACCCTAATTGGGAAAAGGCCATGAACAAAGAGATAGATGCATTGAAGGAGATGGACACTTGGGATTTGGTTCCAATGTTGCCGAATCAAAAGGTAATTGGTTGCAGATGGGTATAGAAAGTTAAAAGAAATTCAGATGGATCAGTTTGCAGGTACAAGGCAAGATTAGTTGCCAAAGGATGCTCACAAACTCATGGTATAGACTATGAGGAAACATTCTCACTAGTTGCAAAGATGACTACAATCAGGACATTGATAAGTGTAGCTGCTACAAGGAATTGGAGACTCCTCCAACTTGATGTGATAAATGCATTCTTAAATGGTTGGATAAGTGAAGAGGTATACATGTCACAACCACTAGGTTTTGAAAACCCTAATTATCCATCTTATGTTTTCAGACTTAAGAAAGCATTGTATGAATTGAAACAAGCTCCAAGAGCTTGGAATTACAGGTTGGTTACATATCTTCAAGATCAAGGGTTCAAAGCTAGCAGCTCAGATACTTCTCTATTCATAAAAAGGGATCACAATGAGGTTATCTATCTATGTGTATATGTAGATGATATTATTGTGACAGGTGATGATCTAAATGGCATTCAAAGGATCAAGAGACACATGCAAGAGGAGTTCAAAATCAGTGACCTAGGTGAGCTCACATATTTCCTAGGTATGCAGGTGATATATACAGATGAAGGAATGTATTTGAGTCAAAAAAGATACATTCAAGATCTTCTTCACAAGTTCAAAATGGAGAACACTAAAGCTATAGGTACACCTTTGGAGATGAATCATAAACTTAGTGTTTTTGAAGGTGAGAAAATTGAAGACATTAAAGAGTATCAAAGCTTGGTAGGTAGCTTGATATATGCTACTCATACAAGGGCAGATATCTCATATAGTGTGGGAGGGCTTAGTTAGTTCACGCACTCACTGAGAAGACCACACATGGATGCGGCTAAGAGAGTACTTAAGTATCTCAAAGGTACAATCAACGAAGGTATATTCTATCCTTACTCTTCAAATTTGGATATCAAAATCTACTCGGATGCAGATTGGGCAGGAGCTAAGGATGATAGAAAAAGTACATCTGGCTACTTAGCATTTGCAGGTTCGAAGCTAGTGTCATGGAGTTCCAAGAAGCAACCAACAGTTGCTTTATCCTGAACTAAAGTAGAGTACAGAGGCTTGACCATAGCAACTCAAGAGGCAATATGGTTAAAAGCATTGTATACAGATTTGGGACTTGTGAGTTCCAAACCTCACATATTTGGAGATAATGTAAGTTCCATGCATCTAGTGGCAAATCCTACTTTCCATGCGAGAACCAAGCACATAGAAGTCCATTACCACTTCATCAGGGAGAAGCTCATGGCAAAGGAGATTGACATTTCTTTCGTTCCGACTAAAAAGCAAGTAGCAGATATGATGACGAAGGCACTTGATGGAGTAAAGCTTTGGAGATTCAAAGCTATGGCAGGTATTGAACCTATCAAAGAATGAAGACTCAAGCATACTTTAGCTTGAGGGGGAGCTGTTGGAACATCAAGCTTACACTATGTTTGAGGTGGATTTGATCTACATCAAAGGCTATCACATCGAAAGAATATCCGTTGGAGAGTTCTTTTTCATATGCTCATTTCTTGTAATTTTTTTAGAGATTTTTGATGGTTCATTTACCATTGTAAAAGCCTTGAGCTTTACACATGTAAAGGTAGAAATATAGAGCCCAAATCCCCGAATTTATGGTGGTTGAAGTTGCATTCAATCAAGCAATCAATCACCTAAAAGCAGATCAAACTAGATCTTCACTTTTCCTAGATTGTAGGAAAGTGAATTGATTCCCTCCAACAACCATTCCCACCTTCATTTGAATTCAAATTCAACTTGTAAAAGTCGTGGAGCACTCCTAGAGTCTATATAAAGACTTGGAATTACTTGTACAATACATGGAAGCAATATACATACACTTGTGACCATCATTGTCTTGCTCCTTCAATTCTCTGCATCATCTTCTTCACCAACAATAACCTTGCAGAGGCTTTTGCTCTCTCTCTAGAGCTTCAAATTGAGTGTAACATAGCTCATTGTAAAGATATAATTGTGTAGTTTATGCCTCTAAATTTTCATAGAATTTGGTTTAGCAGATTGGGAGAAATCTGAGTTTTTCTGTCTTGGGGTCAATCTCTGCGACATACTTTCTTTTATTTATTTATCAAGCACTCTTCTTTATTTTAACTATTTATTTACTAATAATAAGAACATTTTGTTTTACATTATTATAAAAATTATTTTCCTATGTTTAGACCTAGGTTTTGGATCTCTACATAAGGCCATGGACCCTACTCAAAATATCGACAATTTTAGTTTCTCACCCCTACTCGGGGTACCAATCGAGCAACAATTAGAGCTTTTGCTGCATGAACTCCAACATGCCTAAAATGAGATTAAGGAACGTGATGTTGCACTCCAACAACAACAAAGTGATGATAACCTAGTTAGGGTAGTGAAGGCCATTATCACTGCTCAAGAACAAGGCACACTGTTCAAGATTGGTGCTAGAAATTTCGAGTTTTCATGCTCTCATGGACAAAAAGATGGCATGTTTGTTCTTTCATCGTTATCTCAGTTTGATGACTTCTAGTCTGGTGAATCATACTTTGAAAGTGAAAAAGTGAAGTGTGTAACTAATTATTTGGTGGATAAAGCCCAGTTATGGTGGAATGTTTTGCACCATAGCACCAACTACCCCACCACATGGCAATCATTTCTAGAAAACATCAAGGAGTCCTTTCTTCCTCCTCAGTTTCACTTACATGCATGTCAATCATGGACACTTTTGGATGGAAAGATGGAGATACTGTGTCTACCTATATTGAACATTTGCAACGATTATTACTTATTCGTTTGCTTGAGACGATTCCTAAAGATACTTTACAATGGAAATATGAAGATGGTTTGGAGATGGGAATCCAGGATAAGCTCAACACCCTATGTCTTATGACCCTCTATGAAGCTATTTCTTTTCCACATGTGGAGGTGGTTTTTGAAGACATTCAACCCAATTGGACCGAACAAGCATTGGAATAGGATCTATGTACCTTGGGTAATACAATTTCTATCCATTCTTTACTTTGCATGTAAGTTACTATTAATGGTTAAGTTGTTAATATTTTACATGATGATGGTAGTTCGCATGACTTTATTTCTCATACACAAGTGAAAGATCTCCAAGTAAACCCAATTCCTTCTATGTATAAAGTTAAGGCTGCATTTCAAGGAACTAGATATAATGTTACAAGTGAAGTGCATAATGTTCAAATTTGTATAGGGCCATATATAGATGAACGCACATTCTTAATTGATCCTTTGCAGTCATAGAATGTTATACTTGGTATGCTTTTTCGTCATCATTATAATCCATGCATTGATTATCATATACACACCATGAGTTTTAAGTTTAAAAATCAAGATATTTCTTTGGTTGCAATGCATGAATTGCAACCATGATTTCCATTAATTAGTCATCCTCAACTTAAACGTGCATTTAGGAAAGGTTTTAATTCATGTATTTTATTTGCTAATAATATAGTTGATTAAACACATACACTTCCTGATGCACATAAATCATTTATGGATTCCTATTAGGATTATTATATGGCTGATTTTCCTTCTAAACTACCACCTTCTAGGGGATCTCTTGATCATAGTATAGAGTTAATTCCTAGTAGTTCTCCTCCCCATAAAGCACCTTATAGGCATGAACATTTACATCAACAAGAAATAGCTAATCAAGTTAAGGATTTACTTCACAAAGGACTTATAGGGCCTAGTTCTTCTCCCTTTGGAGCACTTGTTTTTTTAGTAAAGAAGAAGAACAAGACTGATAGGATGTGCATTGACTATAGAGCACTCAATAAGATCACAATTAAAAGTAGGTATCCTATTCCTAGGATAGATGATTTGCTAGATAAACTTCATGGAGCATGTGCCTTTAGTAAAATTGAACTTAAATCTTGGTATCATCAAATAAGAATGACACAAAATGATATTTATAAGACTTCCTTTAGAACTCAAACTGGTCACTTTGAATTCGTGGTAATGCCTTTTGGACTTACCAATGCACTTGCTACCTTTGCATGCATGATGAATAACATTTTTCTTAAATACCAAGCTTTTGTTCTTGTTTTCTTTGATGATATACTTGTCTACAATGAGAATGATGATGAACATGAAAAACATTTAGCAACAATTTTTTGTTTGTTATGCAAAAACAAAATTTATGCAAATCCTCAAAAAGAGTTACTTTCTCCAAAGAGAATTAGAGTATTTAGGCCATATTGTTTCAAGTCAAAGTGTTCATGTAGATCTAAAGAAAATTAAAGTAATTGAAGAATGGCCTATACCTCAATCTATGAATGATGTACGCTCTTTTCTTGGATTAGCTAGTTTTTATAGAAAGTTTGTAAAAGGCTTTTCTTATTTAGCACTCCCACTCACATTATTATTGAAGAAAAAATTAAAATTTATCTAGGGATTAGCCCAACAACAATCATTTGAAAAACTCAAACATGCATTTTCTCGTGCACTTGTTTTGCAATTATGTGATTTTGCACAACCTTTCCATGTAGTTACAAATGTTAGTGGTTCAGGTATAGGTGTTGTATTAATACCAAATGATCATCCCATTGCATTTGAAAGTAGGAAGTTTAAACCTTCTGAAAAGAACTATAGTACATATGATAAGGAACTTTTGGCTGTTGTGCATGCTTTAAAGATTTGGAAACAATATTGCATGTGTTTCGAAGTCATATTCAAAATAGAACAACAAGTTATTAAGCATTTATTAAATCAACCATTCATTTCAGATAGATAAATTAAATGGGCTTCATTCATACAACATTTTCAGCCTATGATTCAATATCAACCTGGCAAAGCTAATGTTATAGCGCATGCCCTTAGTTGTTTCTCATCCCCACAAACAAATATTGTTTCTATTAATAATATTTTTGTTGTTCATATTCATTCATTTCATGACATGATTCCGAATTATGCATCTCATTTGTACTTTTCACAAACATGGAATGCTTTCAATAATTCTATTACATTTAGTGAGGATCACTACACTTTTCATAATGGATTCTTGTATTTCAAACACAAGTTATGCATTACACAAGGTTTTAAAGACTTTGTTATGAAAGAGATGCATGAACACCATATATGGGTCATAGGGTCATACAAAGTACTATTTCTACATGTAAAGAATTCTTCTTTTGGCCAAAGATGGAAAAGGATACTACATAGTATGTTTCCCATTGTATTGTGTGTCAACATGTGAAAAGACATCATGGTAAAGCATTTGGATTATTAATGCCACTACTTATACCTAATGGACCATGGGAGCAAATTTCTATGGATTTTATTACTAGTCTTCCTACAACTTCATCACATAATGAGATGATTTGGACAATTATTGATAGGTTTAATAAACAAGCATATTTCATTCCTTGTAAAAAGACTCTTTCTACACCTCAAGCTGCTAAGTTACTTATTAAATGTATTTTTCTGCATCATGGTTTTCCAAAAGTTATTCTTTCAGATCATGATGCTCGTTTTTCTAATCACTTTTGGGTTGCATTATCTCAAAATTTAGGTTCTAGAATAGACTTTAGTTCTGATTTCATTTAGATAATCCAAGTAATTGGGATGAGAAACTTCCTTTACTACAATCTGCATATAATAACACAACACATACCACTACTGGAAGTGCACCATATGAAATTATCTATGGTAAAAAGCTTTTGAATCCCATGTCTATCACTCAATCTGACATACCTATGGCTGATTCTTTTGCACACGATCATATTTCCATACTTCATGAAGTTCATGAGCACATTAGAAAGAGTCAATAGAAATACATGCTTTAATAAGAAACGAGTAGCTAAAGAATTTAATGAAAATGATTATGTATGGTTACGAATAATTAAAAGGTGTTTGAAAAATATTTCACAACATCCTAAGGTCAAACTTGCATCGCAATATTATGGACCTTCCTCTATTACTCAGAAAATTAATGAGAGTGATTTTAGGTAAGATATACCTTCTCATTGGAATATACATAGCTCTTTTCATATCAGTTCATTGAAATCGTTTAAAGGAACTCTACCACTCACTCCTATTTTAGATGATCCTCCTTTGTTAGAAGAGGATGCTAAAATTTTAATTCTAGAGAAAATACTTGACTATGATGTTATTACTACATGCACAGGTAACCAATATCATAGATATTTGGTGAAATATAAAAATAATTCACTTGAAGAATCTCAATGGATTCATAAAAATCACTAACTCCACATTATGATCACTTGATTTCTGCTTATCATTCACAATCACATTAAACTTCAATTTTCCAGTTCCATGCATGTGATTTTACATGGAACATGCTTATGATTATTCAGTGATGGGACATGTGAGTGTCCATGCATGTCTATTTTATTTTTATCAACTGAGCTCAGTTGCTTGTCAACAAGGAGGCATGTTATACTTTATGGAATATTGGAATGTTAAATGGGTTTTAATGCCTTGAGGTTTTTAATGTGTTTTGTGTTTTGATTTAGCAGGTGAAGATCCATGAGTGTGTGAATGTGCATGGACTTATTCAAATATTTTTGGAGATATCTGGAAGAATACTTTTAGAAGATAGTTATTTTTAGAAGATAATATTTTTAGCTATTTTTTGCTAAAATAATAGATCTCTTTAGAAAGCGATGTTTTTTGTAAAAATAGAAATTTATGATTTTGTAAATAAAGCAAAAGCATGCTTTTCGAAGCGTAGCCCACATGTATCTTCTATTCACGATGTAATATGAAATACCTATAAATATAGATGCTCTAATAGAACCATCCATCAGACTATGTGGGGGGAGATTGTACCCAATCTGGTGTCGTCTCTTGCCTCTTTCTATTCTCTGAGTACTTTTGTGTGATCTAGTTTATGTACTATCCTCTGTGTTCATGTGTCTGCGGGATCAGAAGGGCAACATCTTATTTATCTACATAGCAAAAATGAGAGTAGGGTTAGGATTATGAGGATCATCTACAGTGTGGATAGATTCACCATCTAGGCCTAACACGATTGTTCTTTGTTTGAAATCAATTGTTGCAAAATGTTGAACTCACCAATCCATGCCTATAATTGTGTCACTCTATTTCATTTCAATCACATGAAAACTCCCAAAAAAGCACCTATCAAAAAAATTAAATGCAAGGTTTTCAATGTATCCTTTCGTATAGTGTAGTTGTCCACTCGCCATCTTCACACATCTTTTTATCTGCATATTTAGGGGAATCCCCAAATTTTATACCAATTTGAAAGATAAAAAACAATGCATGCTACCAAAATTGATAAAAAATTGATTCTATGTGTAGAAATAATACCCAAAATCATAATTATAGAAGCCCTTGGGAAAGAGCCAACCACCATGCAGTGTAAAGCAGAGTTAGGGCACTTACGTACATCATCTCCCTTCTCAATTGTTGCACCTTTCTCAATGATGTTTATTGTCTTCAATTGTGTAGGCCAAAAGATTGACTTGTTCAAGCATTCATATTTCTGATGCCCTTGCTCCCCACAATGGAAACGCAAATCAAGTCCTTTTGCTCATTCAATAAAATCAAGGTCTTGCTTCCGATGGATGGGTTGATGCCTCCTTTGATTTTCCACCTGAGCAAGATTCTTACCTTGATTATTAGAAGATGAAGTTCTCTTTGATTGGCCATGTTTATTGTGGAAGGTCATTGTGGCCTATGTCATATCGCAATGAATCTGGTTATTTTTGAGGCCTCCCGTCAGAGTATATTTGCTTACGTTATGGACTCTTATTGATCCTTTTACCCAGAGTTTGGGTTTTTGGAGTGGATTGACTATAGTTGACTTGGTTCATATACACTTTGGACAAAAGAGACTCTGCCGAAATTTTTTTGACGAGGTAAAATTGAGCATATAAGTGCATAGAGACGCAAGGAGTGCTTTGAACAAGATGGAAACCATTGAAATTACTTGTGAACATTGAGTTTTTGGTGCATATATCTAGAAAAACAATCGAAATGCTGCCTAGGATGGAAAATTTCTTGATGGGAAAAGTTCTTTGGGGATTAGTGAATGGAGAGGACAAGTGTCGTGAGTTGCCAGAGAACTTGAATGCAAAGGACCAAAAAGAATATAAAACATGGATAGAAAAATCTAGAAAGATTCTCCATTGGATTTTGATATGTATATCAAAGAGCCTGATTCCACATATTATGAAAGCTAGCACACCAAAGGAAGCTTGGGATATAATCCATAAGATATATGGTACATCTACGTAAGCTAGAAAAATTCATTTAAAGCAAAATTTGCATAGCGTATGGCGTGGAATAGGTCCATAACAGATTATGTGGCTGAAATTAGAAAGACCACTGATGATTTAGCTTCCATAAATTGCAAAGTTCATGATGATGATATGGTTTCAGTCATGCTAAATGGTCTAGGACCGCAGTACAAGAGTTTAGATACTTTTGTTTCTGTGAGAGGCATTATGCCTAATTTTGATGAGCTAGTAGCTCTTTGCATGACAGAAGAAGTAAAACCTTGTTTGAATGCATCTGGAAGTGGTAATTTGAGAGATCATGCATTCTTTCAGCATAGAGGAAGAGGTTCTAGTCGTGGACGATCATCTTCTAGAAACACAAATACAATGGACATGCCAAGAGGCAGAGGAAGATCATACTCTAGAGGTACAGGAAGACCACAAGCACTTGGGAATTGTTACCATTGCGGCAAGTACGGCCATTTTGAGAAAGATTGTTATTATAAGAAAAATAGTCAAAGAGGAAGAGGTAGAAGCCATTATGCGGCACATGGAAATTTCGCTTCAAAAAGTTCATACAGAGACTATGGCAGAGATAATATGTTTGCGATGGAGCATGTGTTGAATAGTATGTCAAAGCGTGGAAACGATATAAACTGGTACATAGACTCTGGTTTTACAAATCACATGACGAGTATTGGAAATTGGTTTGAGTCAAAAGAAGCTTTGAAGACTAAGGAGTATGTAGCAACTGGTGACGATACCTTACATGTGATTAACGATGTTGGGAATGTACCGCTAGTACAAAGAAATGGTGTTCGAAACACATCAAGTGATGCCTTACATGTGCCTAGCATTACAAAGAACCTAGTTTCGGTTGGTTAGCTAGCGGATGAAGAAATGGAAGTTATTTTCAATAAACATGGTTGTTTTATACATGATTTCAAGTATAGAAAAAGAGGAAAATTACTTGGTCATGGAAACAAGATGGATAGATTGTTCACGTTTGATACGGGGACATCCCTTTATGAGAACATGTATGCCAAGAATAGTGAATATTCAGATATAGCTGAATTATGGTATAAAGGAATTGGTCATATCAATTTGAAAAAATTGAAGTCCATGGAAAAGCAAATGTTAGTGCGTGGACTACCCAGATTTGGTCATTTAAACTTTGAAAGAATTTGTGAAGCATGCGCATTTGGAAAGCATCAACGTATGAAGTTTTCAAGAAGAGGAATGCATAGGAGGAGACCACTAGAGCTAATCTAGAGTGATGTGGTTGGACCTAGAAGAACAAAATCAGTTGGTGGCTCACTATATTTTTTGACATTCATTGACGATTATAGCCGATATACATGGATTTACTTCCTGAAGCATGAGTGAAGTTTTTGAATGCTTTGTGAGATGCAAAAATATGGTTGAAAAGCAATTGGGAATGTATATAAATACCTACGATTAGATTCAGGGGGAGAATATATCTCAAGGGAATTTGATCAACACCTTAGTGATCATGGAATCAGAAGGCAATTGTCTTGTCGATACACACCATAGTAAAATGGTGTTGCAGAACGCAAAAATCGTGTGATTGAGGAAGTTGCCAAAGCCATGTTGAATGAAAAGAACATGCCAAATATGTTTTGGGCAGAAGCTTGTCATACGGCTGTGCATGTTATAAATAGATCTCCCACAAGCATGGTTCATGATCTCACACCTTATGAGAGGCTATGGAAGCATAAGCCTAATTTTAGCTATTTACGAGTTTTTGGAAGCATTTGTTATGCGCCTGTGCTTAGTCAATTGAGACACAAGTTTGAGGCAAAATCTGAAAAGTGCATATTTGTTGGGTACTCAGAAGAGAAAAAAGGATATCAATGTTATAATCTTGTTACAAAAGAATGTATAGTGAGTAGAGATGTTATATTCGATGAAAAAGCATCATGGTATGCACCCAAAAACATGGCTTTGATATAGAACGATATAGATGATTCTATGCATAATGTTCATGATGAGCCAGGAAAAAGTCATAGGAATTTTGACCATGAAGAGAGTCAAGACTATGGTTTATATGAGTTTCCTTCACTTGAAACGTCATGGAAAGAAAATGCAAAAGACTATGCAAGAAGAAAGGAGAAAGGAAAAGATACATACATGTCTGATTCAGATATTGAAGATGAGATAGTTACACGTAGCATGTTGAAAAATATGAAGGAGAAATATGTTCCCCCACACGCAAGGAAAGAGACACCTTCAAGATCAGATGAAGAACAAACACTATTGAGATGATCTACGAGAGTAAAACATCTTGTGGATAGACTGAATCTATACAATAATTCTATGAAGCTTCATTATGCATACATGACTGAGAGAATCAAGCATGATGAACCAAAGAATTTTCATGATGCATCACAAAGAGAAGATTGGTGCAAAGCAATGGATGATGAGATGAATGCATTGAAGAAGAATGATACATGGGATGTACTGAAATTTCCACGGAATAAGAAAGCTATTGGATGTAAATGGGTATACAAAGCGAAGTGCAAAAGTGATGGTTCATTGGAAAGATTTAAAGCGTGCTTAGTTGCAAAAGGATATGCACAAGTACATGGATTGGATTATGATGAAACGTTTATTCCAGTTGTAAAAATGACAACGGTGAGAAGCATGATTGCATGGGCTGCTATGAACAATTGGAAGTTGTATCAAATGGATGTTAAGAATGCACTCTTGAATGGAAAATTGCATGAAGAAGTCTATATGCAGCAACCAGAAGGTTATGTGAATCCAAAATATCCTGACTATGTATTCAAGTTAAAGAAAGCGCTTTATGGATTGAAATAAGCTCCATGACCATGGTGTGAACGATTCACTAAGAAGTTGTTGGATTTGAAATTTATGTAATCGAAGGCTGATTATTCACTGTTTGTATGGAATCAAGGAAGTGAAACGATTCTATTAGTGATCTATGTTGATGATTTGATCATTATTGGAAATGATGAGAAGAGGATTGATGATTTGAAAAGACAATTGAAATCTAAATTCTTGATGTCATATTTGGGAGAGCTAAAATATTTTTTGGGAGTTGAAGTAATCTCAGTGAAAGAAGGAATCTGGATGATACAACACAATTTTATGTTGGAAATGCTTGAGAGATTTGGTATGAGTGCTTGCAAACCTGTTGATACACCATTTGATGCTAATGTTAAGCTTATGGATTATGAAAAGTACTTGCATGATGTTAATATGTATAGAAAGATGGTTTGAAGTTTGATTTATGTAACAAAGACAAGACCGGATCTGAGTTTTGCAGTTGGTTTGGTGAGTCAGTTTATGCATAAACTATGTAGAGTGCACTTGGATGCAGTGTGACACATATTGCGATATGTGAAAGGAACATGTAATATTGGATTGTTTTATGAGAGAAAATTTCAGCCATGTATATATGCATACACAGATGCGGATTGGGCACGAAATGTCATGGATCGAAGGTCAATAAGTAAATTTTCATTTTCCCTTGGAAGTGCAATAATTTCATGGAGTAGCAAGACGCAACCAACTCTCGCTTTGTCAAGTACCGAAGCTGAATATAGAGGCATTACACAAGCCATTTGTGAAGCAACATGGATTAAGTACCTACTCGAAGACATGGGAGTCTACATCGATGGAAAGGTGGTCATTTATTGTGACAATGTGAGTAGCATAATGCTTTCAAAGAAGCCAGTTTATCATGCAATATCGAAGCACATGGAATTTCATTATCACTTTGTTCCTTAGAAGGTCATCGAAGGAGAAGTGGAGTTGATCCACATCAGTATTGTTGGGAATGATGGATGGACACTCCAAGAGATTGAGTAGGTACTGCCAAAACCTGCTTTGTACCAGCCCTCTGATGCTTCAGACTTGATAAGTGGACCTCCTTAGCTCTCCAATGACACCATAAAATGGCCTATGTACTTTGGAAATAATGTGTGTAAAGATTGAATCAAAACACATAACTTTGGACTTCAAGATCTCAAGAAAACCTTCTATTTATGTCTTGATACCTGTTGGATCTTCTGCTCAATATGACCAACACAATAGGAATTGGAAAACTTCCTTTTAGGGGTATCTACTTAGCTTAGCAAGCTAACTATTCCAAGTGGAATGATATAAAAAGATCAACTATGCTCAGAGAAATCAATTTACCAAATAAACCTTTACCCCCGATTTTTTAGGACTGTTGCAGACATTGACCAGTGATCACCTTGACATGCTTTTCTCTAAAATTGCTGAATAGAATCTCTTCACATTTTTCTAGGATGTAGACAATGTTGAGCTGGTTCCAACAAGCTTTAGGTCTTTGAATTTGGTGAAGAAATGACTGAGATATGCACTTCACAAGTTGACAGACTTTCAAGTAGTATGACAGAGAACTCAGAAATGAACAATGTGAATGTATGTATTAATAAACACTTGTATACAATACCATTGGCATGAATATCATTGTCTAATGGTGTATATAGGTGTGGGCTAGAGTGTAGGCCTCACACACACTCAAAAACAATAACGAGAAGCTCGGGATTGATGAGTTCTAACCGCGACTTTTTCATGTTCACTTTTATGGTGATTGAGTAAAAATTTGAATTCAAATTCAAACTTTTGGCTCCCTATGATCAAGCTCCTATATCCTAGGAGATATTCCTTCAATCAGAGTTAACCTTTTTTCCATGAATTCCTTTAGGTAGGTGTCTACAAAAGTTTCCAAGTCAAATATGACTTTTACAAAGAGATAAAGTGGTAATTTGTTGGAGTTAAACGTCTGCGGAAGCACGCGAACAGCACAAGGAAGAAGAAATAGCTTGGAGCACAACACTCAATACTAAATGTATTACTAGAGAATGTACAAAGATAAGTAGCACATTAGGGCAATAGGCGTATATACAAGCCGGGGGGGAAAAAACTCCTTAAGAGGGAAAAAAGTGCTCCGGCGGTCCTAGTGTGTTCACACATATCACTACCAAAATATATCAACAAATTCCCCCTGGGAGTGATGCGGTGAACAAGGAGCTGGCACTCATGTATAAGGAAGTGCCAAGTTATGTGGAAATCACTCCACAAAAGGAAGTAAGCCCAAAGCTTTGTGGAAAGCTTCAAACTTCTCCCTAGGCAGAGCCTTCATGGAAAGGTCTGCAATGTTCTCATGCGTGGGCACATATGCCAAGCTGATCTCCCCAGCAGAGAACCTCTCCCTGACACAGTGATAATGCAACTCAATGTGTTTAGTGCGAGCATGGAACACAGGGTTCCTCACAACTGCCAATGCGCTCTGACTGTCAGTGAAGATGGTGGTGGCAGAAGACTGGCCAACACCCAAATCAGCCATAAGGCATCTGAGCCACATACACTCAACAGTCGCTATGAAAGCTACCTATACTCAGCCTCACAACTCGAAGTGGCCACAGTAGGCTCCTTCTTGCTCAACCAAGATATACATGAGCTACCAAGCATGAAGCAAAAACCACTGGTGGACACATGAGTGTCATAGCAACCAGCCCAATCTGAGTCAGAAAAAGCATGCAAATCTGGCGGTAGTGATCCCCCCTTGGGATAAAACAACCCAAGTAGCCGAGTACCACTCAAGTAGCGAAAGATACGCTTAACTACCTTCCAATGCGTGACTCGTGGGCAATGCATAAACCTGCTCATCTGTGAGACAACAAACTGAATATCTGGCCGAGTAATGCATAGTGGCAATAGGCTTACAGTCTTCAAGGCCAAAACGCTGCAATAATATGTCAATATATTTCGTTTAACACAAAGCCATTCCACCATCAGCTTGCATAAACTGAATGCCCAAATAGTGATGCAAATGCCCCAAATCAGACATCTCAAATGAGGCATGCAAATCAGCCTTGAAATCAGCAATATGCTTCTCAATAGGACGAGTGAGCAGTATGTCATCAACATAGACAACAATGATCAGAAGCACACCATTAGCATGCTTAACATATAAGGTGCTTTCAGTTGGACTCTTCTCAAAACCATGTACATCGAGATAGACATGTATCTTCTCATACCAAGCACGTGGTGCTTGCTTTAAACCATATAATGCCTTCTTTAACCTGCACACCTAGTTTTCATGCCCTTTTTGCACAAAGCCACGAGGCTGAAAAACATACACTTCTTCATGCAAGTCACCATTCAGAAATACTATTTTAATGTCCAAGTGATGTACATTCCAACCATGAAGGGCTACAAGTGCAAAAATGCTCCGAACAGTAGTCATATGGCATGTAGGTGCAAAGGTCTCATCAAAATCAATGCCTCTTTCCTGCGCATAACCCTTTGCAACAAGCCTAGCCTTATACCTGTCAACTGTACCATCAGGTTTACGCTTTAGCTTGTATACCCACTTAGTGCCAATGGCCTTCTTGCCAGGAGGCAAGTCACATAAAGACCATGTACCATTCTTCATTACAGCATCATATTCATATTGCATAGCAGCCATCCAATTTTCTGAATTCTGTGCTTCATCAAAAGAAACAGGCTCATTCTCATCACAGAGACTAGACGCAGCCATAGCATAGAAATCTGATGCAAAGGAGGCACTATGAGAGCCTGAACGAGTACGATATGACAAATGTGCATCTAATTTGCTATCACGCAAAGTCTGCACCAGCCATTTTGGCATAGTTTTTGCCTGCTCAATATCAACTCTCTCATCAACAAGTGCATCATGTAAATCTGCATCATAAATGGAATGATCTACATCATCATATGAAACTTGCAAAGGCTGAGAAGCTACCTCATTAGGACTAGCACTAGACTGTCCACCTGTAAAAAGAGGCATCAAAGTATCATACATGTCTTTGGAGCTAGCAGATGCCTCCTTAGTACATGAAAGCAATGGCTGAATAGCATCTTCCACAAAGACAACATCACCGCTAACCAAAATGCGTTTAGTCTGTGGATGATATAAACGATAGCCTTTACTTTCAGAATTGTACCCAACAAAAATACATTTTACTGCCTTATCATCCAACTTTCTGCGATGTTATTCAGGCACTAGTGCATATGCCAAACAACCAAAAGCACGCAGATGAGCAACAGATGGCTTGCGGTCATGCCAAGCTTCATATGGAGTGATAGACTACAGCGCTTTAGTGGGACACCTGTTCAGTACATATGCTGCACACATGATAGCCTCAAGCCAGAAACTATGTGGTAAAGCCTGACTTTTGACCATGCACCTCGCCATCTCCATGAGTGACCTGTTCTTTTTTTCAGCAGCTCCATTCTGTTGAGGTGTATAAGGCACTGTACACTAGTGTTTTATCCCACGTTCAGCCAGAAATGCATTAAAATCAGAAGACACATATTCTCCCCCTCAATCAGAACAGAGGGTGCCCATTTTACATGCTGACAGATTTTCAGCCAAAACCAAAAACTGTTTAAAGCACATGAACACTTCGGACTTTGCTTTGAGTGGATATACCCATGCATGCCTGGAAAAATCATCAATGAAAGTCAGGAAGTAAAGGTAATTTCCAAAAGAGGGTGTCTACATAGGACCACATACATCACTATATACAAGCTGCAATTTCTGTGTAGCCCGAACTGAACCATCTTTTGCAAAGGAGGAATGCTGCATTTTACCCAAAATACAGCCTTCACAAACATGTTTTCTAGGTGCCTCTAGTTTGGGCAAAGAGGACACCATTTCATATTTCTGCAGGTGTAGCAAACTAGCAAAATTCAAATGACCAAAGCGTGCATGCCAAAGCTTTGCATCTGACATAGCTTGAGAATCATTTACTGCACATGCCAAATCATTTTCAGATCTTTCATAGTCTATGAGCTTATACAGTCCACAACATAAAATGCCAGAAGCAATAATAACATTGCCATTTGACAGATCATGAACTGTACATATGTCATCAACAAATTTCACAACCAAGCCAATCTTGGCTAATGCAAAAACTGATAACAGATTCTTCTTGATCCCTGGAAGTGAAAGAACTACCTGTTGGAGTTAGACGTCTACGGAAGCACGCCAACAGCACAAGGAAGAAGAAGAAGCTTGGAGCACAACACACAAGACTGAATGTATTACTAGAGAATGTACAAAGATAAGTAGCCCATTAGGGCAATAGGCGTATATACAAGCCGGGGGAAAAAAACCTCCTAAAGAGGGAAAAAAGTGCCCCGGCGGTCCTAGAGTGTTCACACACATCACTACCTAAATATATCAACAAATCCCCCCTGGGAGTGATGCGGTGAACAAGGAGCTGGCACTCATGTATAAGGAAGTGCCGAGCTATGTGGAAATCACTCCACAAAAGGAAGTAAGCCCAAAGCTTTGCGAAAAGCTTCAAACTTCTCCCTAGGCAGAGCCTTCGTGAAAAGGTCTGCAATGTTCTCCTGCGTGGGCACATATGCCAAGCTGATCTCCCCAGCAGAGAACCTCTCCCTGACATAGTGATAATGCACCTCAATGTGCTTAGTGCGAGCATGGAACACAGGGTTCCTCGCAACTGCCAATGCGCTCTGACTGTCAGTGAAGATGGTGGTGGCAGAAGACTGGCCAACACCCAAATCAGCCATAAGGCGTCTGAGCCACACACACTCAACAGTCGCTGTGAAAGCTGCCCTATACTCAGCCTCACAACTGGAAGTGGCCACAGTAGGCTGCTTCTTGCTCAACCAAGATATACATGAGCTACCAAGCATGAAGCAAAAACCACTGGTGGACACACGAGTGTCATAGCAACCAGCCCAATCTGAGTCAAAAAAAGCATGCAAATCTGGCGGTAGTGATCCCCCCTTGGGATAAAACAACCCAAGTAGCCGAGTACCACTCAAGTAGCGAAAGATGCGCTTAACCGCTTTCCAATGCGTGACTCCTGGGCAATGCATAAACCTGCTCATCTGTGAGACAGCAAACTGAATATCTGGCCGAGTAATGCATAAGTAAATCAAGCATCCAACAGCCTGCTGATAGAGAACAGCATCAAATGCATCTCCAGCATCATGAAGACTCAATCGTAAACCTGTCTCCATAGGAGTGGCAATAGGCTTACAGTCTTCAAGGCCAAAACGCTGCAATAATGTGTCAATATATTTCGTTTGACACAAAGCCATTCCACCATCAACTTGCATAACCTGAATGCCCAAATAGTGATGCAAATGCCCCAAATCAGACATCTCAAATGAGGCATGCAAATCAGCCTTGAAATCAGCAATATGCTTCTCAAGAGGACCACTGAGCAGCATGTCGTCTACATAGACAACAATGATCAAAAGCACATCATTAGCACGCTTAACATATAAGGTGCTTTCAGTTGGACTGTTCTCAAAACCATGTGCAATCAGATAGGCATGTATTTTCTCATACCAAGCACGTGATGCTTGCTTTAAACCATATAACGCCTTCTTTAACCTGCACACCTGGTTTTCATGCCCTTTCTGCACAAAGCCACGGGGCTGAAAAACATACACTTGTTCATGCAAGTCACCATTCAGAAATGCTGTTTTAATGTCCAACTGATGTACATTCCAACCATGATGGGCTGCAAGTGCACAAATGCTCCGAACAGTAGTCATACGGCATGTAGGTGCAAAGGTCTCATCAAAATCAATGCCTCTTTCCTGCGCATAACCCTTTGCAACAAGCCTAGCCTTATACCTGTCAATTGTACCATCAGGTTTACGCTTCAGCTTGTATACCCACTTAGTGCCAATGGCCTTCTTGCCAGGAGGCAAGTCACATAAAGACCATGTACCATTCTTCATTATAGCATCATATTCAGATTGCATAGCAGCCATCCAATTTTCTGAATTTTGTGCTTCATCAAAAGAAACAGGCTCATTCTCATCACAGAGACTAGATGCAGCCATAGCATAGCAATCTGATGCAAAGGAGGTACTATGAGAGCCTGAACGAGTACGATATGACAAAGGTGTATCTAATTTGCTGTCACGCAAAGTCTGCACCAGCCATTTTGGCATAGTTTTTGCCTGTTCAATATCAGCTCTCTCATCAACAAGTGCATCATGTAAATCTGCATCAGAAATGGAATGATCTGCATCATCATATGATACCTGTAAAGGCTGAGAAGTTGCCTCATTAGGACCAGCGCTAGCCTGTCCACCTGTAAAAAGAGGCATCAAAGTATCATACATGTCTTTGGAGCTAACAGATGTCTCCTTAGTACATGAAAGCAATGGCTGAATAGCATCTTCCACAAAGACAACATCACGGCTAACCAGAATGCGTTTAGTCTGTGGATGATACAGACGATAGCCTTTACTTTCAGAACTGTACCCAACAAAAATACATTTTACTGCCTTATCATCCAATTTTATGCGATGTTGTTCAGGCACTAATGCATATGCCAAACAACCAAAAACACACAGATGAGCAATAGATGGCTTGCGGTCATGCCAAGCCTCATATGGAGTGATAGAGTGCAACGCTTTCGTGGGACACCTGTTCAGTACATATGCTGCACACATGACAGCCTCAAGCCAGAAACTATGTGGTAAAGCCTGACTTTTGACCATGCACCTCGCCATCTCCATGAGTGACCTGTTCTTTCGTTCAGCAACTCCATTCTGTTGAGGTGTATACGGCACTGTACACTGGTGTTTTATCCCACGTTCAGCCAGAAATGCATTAAAATCTGAAGACATATATTCCCCCCCTCGATCAGAACGGAGGGTGCCCATTTTACATGCTGACAGATTTTCAGCCAAAACCAAAAACTGTTTGAAGCACATGAACACTTCGGACTTTGCTTTGAGTGGATATACCCATGCATGCCTGGAAAAATCATCAATGAAAGTCACGAAGTAAAGGTAATTTCCAAAAGAGGGTGTCTGCATAGGACCACAGACATCACTATGTACAAGCTGCAATTTCTGCATAGCCCGAACTGATGGAAAGGAAGAACGCTGCATTTTGCCCAAAATACAGCCTTCACAAACATGTTTTCCAAGTGCCTCAAGTTTGGGCAAAGAGGACACCATTTCAGATTTCTGCAAGGGTAACAAACTAGCAAAATTCAGATGACCAAAGCGTGCATGCCAAAGCTTTGCATCTGACATAGCCTGAGAATCATGAACTGCACATGCCGAATCATTCACAGATTTTTCATAGTCTATGAGCTTATACAGCCCACGACATAAAATGCCAGAAGCAATAATCACATCGCCATTTGAGAGATCATGGACTGTACACCTGTCATCAACGAATTTCACAACCAAGCCAATCTTGGCTAATGCAGAAACTGATAACAGGTTCTTTTTGATCCCTGGCACAAATAAAGCATCTGACAAAGTGAAAGAACTACCATCAGCAGTAGTCAGAATGATCTTACCAACTCCCATAACAGGATAAGAGGAGTTATTGGCGCATGTGACAGTATTCCCTGTAGGGGCAGGCTCGAGTGAAGAGAAGAAACTGCGCTGCGAGGTAATATGTTTGGTCGCCCCACTGTCAAAGTACCAAACATCTGAGTCTACTGCAGACATGCACTGATCATGAGAAGATGGGTCAAAACTGCAGACAATAGTAAACGCCCATTCTTCTTCCTGCACAAGATTTGCAGACTCTGTTTTTGGTGTAGAGGCCTCTGCAACAACCATTCCAGCCTCTTTCTTCTTTGCCTCTTTAGCAGCCAGTTTTGGACAGTTCTTTATAATATGATCATTTCCTTTACAGTACTTGCAGAACAATTTCTGCTTTTCTGATTTCTTCTCATCTTTATCCTGGTTCTTCGATTGTGCAGCATTTGCAGATTTCTGCTTACTAGTAGAAGAGCTCCATTTTCCTTTGCCCTTCTGACTAGCCAGGAAAGCTTGATCTGCAACACGCATAATGGACCTGTTCTGCCTGGACTGATCTTCTTGCAACAGAACAGAGACTAATTCCTCAAATGACAAGGCATTCGGATTGCCTTTCATCATCAATCGAAGAGTAGAGGCAAAACTCTGATATGAATCAGGAAGGCCATTCAGAACGGTCTGCACGAGTGAGCTATCTGGTATAACCTCATCAGCAGAAATCAATTGTTCCTTCAGGTCTTTGATCTTTGTAAGAAAACTATCCATCGAATCACCTTCATTCATGTGCTCACTCTCCAACTGTTTTCAGAGGTAAGCAACACGAGCCTCATTCCTAGCCTGGTACAAAGTGGTAAGTGTATCCCAAGCATCCTTTGCTCTTCTACAAGAGCGAATGTGAGGAATAATGGCACGTTTGACAGACAAAGCTATCAATGCATGTGCCTGGGCATCTCTGCCATCCCAACGAATCTGCTCTGCAGTAGGTGCAACAGAAATAGCAGCACGAACAGGAATCTGCGGAATATCATCTTCGACACCATCTTCATCAGCTCCAACACCTGTATTTGCAGTACCTGTCGTTACAGGTGTAACAGGACGTCTTTCAACACCCTGCACAATGTTCCACAATCCTTTTGCAACCAGTACATGTCGCATCATATAAGCCCATAATGGGTAGTTGGTACCATCCAACTTATCCTCAACAGCCAACATACGGAATACATCACTGCTTTCAGCCATGGCCGGTGACTAAAATACCTTGATGCAGAAAATTGACTGTATCTCAAAAAGTTGAACAGAACTGCCCAGACGAGTTCTGCTAGACCTGTAGCAGACTTCGAGACGCTTAAACTGGCGAACAAAAACTAGTATATACCTTTGGCACAAAAGGACGAAATAGCCTGCACAAGCACTGCGATAGTGCGTTCGGAGGTCGAAACGAGCTCAGATCGCAATTTCGGCACCACACAGCAAAGCTGTTTTGATCTCAAAAACACCCTGAGTATGCTCACCAAATTTTGTGCGAATCTGAGACTGCAAACGGAGGAGTGTCGACGGCGCCCTAGAAGAAGCAACGACCTGCTCTGATACCAATTGTTGGAGTTAGACGTCTGCGGAAGCAAGCGAACAGCACAAGGAAGAAGAAGAAGCTTGGAGCACAACACACAAGACTGAATGTATTACTAGAGAATGTACAAAGATAAGTAGCCCATTAGGGCAATAGGCGTATATACAAGCCGGGGGAAAAAAACCTCCTAAAGAGGGAAAAAAGTGCCCCGGCGGTCCTAGAGTGTTCACACACATCACTACCTAAATATATCAACACTACCATCAGCAGTAGTCAAAATGATCTTACCAACTCCCATAACAGGATAAGAGGAGTTGTTGGTGCATGTAATAGTATTCCCTGTAGGGGCAGGCTCGAGTGAAGAGAAGAAACTGTGCTGCGAGGTAATATGTTTGGTCGCCCCACTGTCAAAGTACCAAACATCTGAGTCTACTGCAGACATGCACTGCTCATGAGAAGATGGGTCAAAACTGCAAACAGTAGTGAACGCCCATTCTTCTTCCTGCACAAGATTAGCAGACTCTGTTTTTGGTGTAGAGGCTTCTGCAACAACCATTCCAGCCTCTTTCTTCTTTGCCTCTTTTGGAGCCAGTTTTGTACACTTATTTATGATATGATCATTCCCTTTACAGTACTTACAAAACAATTTCTGCTTTTTTAATTTTTTTCTCATCTTTGTCTTGGTTCTTCGAATGTGCAGCATTTGCAGATTTCTGCTTACTAGTAGAAGAACTCCATTTTCCTTTGCCCTTCTGACTAGCCAAGAAAGCTTGATTTGCAACATGCATAATGGACCTGTTCTGCCTGGACTGATCTTCCTGCAATAGAACAGAGACTAACTCCTCAAATGACAAGACATTTGGATTGCCTTTCATCATCAACCGAAGAGTAGAAGCAAAACTCTGATATGAATCAGGAAGACCATTCAGAATGGTCTGCACAAGTCATCTATCTGGTATAACCTCATCAGCAGAAATCAACTGTTCCTTCAAGTCTTTGATCTTTGTTAGGAAACTGTCCATAGAATCACCTTCATTCATGTGCTCACTCTCCAACTGTTTTCAGAGGTAAGCAACACGAGCCTCATTCCTAGCTTGGTACAATGTGGTAAGTGTATCCCAAGCATCCTTAGCTATTCTGCAAGAGCGAATATGAGGAATAACGGCATGTTTGACAGACAAAGCTATCAATGCATGCCTGGGCATCTCTGCCATCCAACGAATCTGCTCTGTAGTAGGTGCAGCAGAAACAACAGCACAGACAGGAATCTGCACAATATCATCTTCGACACCATCTTCATGAGCTCCAGCACCTGTATTCGCAGTACCTGTTGTTATAGGTGTAACAGGACGTCTTTCAACACCCTGCACAATGTTCCACAATCCTTTTGCAACCAATATATGTCGCATCATACAAGCCCATAATGGGTAGTTGGTACCATCCAACTTATCCTCAACAGCCAACATACGTAATACATCACTGCTTTCGCCCATGGCCGGTGACTAAAATACCTTGATGCAGAAAATTGACTGTATCTCAAAAAGTTGAACAGAACTGCCGAGACAAGTTCTGCTAAACCTGTAGTAGACTTTGAGACGTTTATACTGGCAAACAGAAAGAGATATATACCTTTGGCACAAAAGATGAAATAGCCTGCACAAGTGCTGCAATAGTGCCTTCAGAGACCGAAACGAGCTTAGATCACGATTTCGGCACCACAAAGCGAAGCAGTTTTGATCTCGAAAACACTGTGAGTATGCTCACAAAAATTCATACGATTCAGAGACTACAAACGGAGGAGTGTCGACGGTGCCCTAGATGAAGCGATGACCTGCTCTGATACCAATTGTTGGAGTTAGACGTCTGCGGAAGCACGCGAACAACACAAGGAAGAAGAAGAAGCTTGGAGCACAACACTCAATACTGAATGTATTACTAGAGAATGCACAAAGATAAGTATCCCATTAGGGCAATAGGCGTATATACAAGCCAGGGGAAAAAACCTCCTGAAGAGGGAAAAAAGTGCCCCGGCGGCCCTTTTGTTCACACATATCACTACCTAAATATATCAACATAATTAACCACTAACATGAGTTCCTATGCTTCTCCATATGTGTATGGACTTCAATGTATCCTTTAAGCCAAATGTGTAGGCTTGTGACTTGCACCAACAACTCCCCCTCAAGCCAAACATTTTGGCTTGGTCTTCATCTTTAATCTTCATGTATATCCTGCAATCCAATCATTTCTTTGAACCTGCAAAGTTTGGTTCCATCCAAAGCTTTTGTCAACTAATCTACACACTCCATGTTGGTTGATACATAGGTTAGTTGAATATCCTTGCTTAATAACTTCTCTCTCACATAATGGTAATGGACTTCTATGTGTTTGGTCCTAGCATGATAGATAGGATTAGCTGCAAGGTGAAGTGAGCTTGTATTATCTCCAAAGATCATTGGTGACCTAGTATATAAACCGAGTTCTGTATACAATAGCTTGATCCATATGGCTTCTTGTGTGGCATTAGCCAATCCTCTATACTCTGCCTCTGTAGAGGATAAAGCAACAATAGGTTGCTTCTTTGAAGACCATGATATTGGTTTATCACCTGCAAATGAAATGTATCCAGAAGTGCTCCTCCTATCATCCTTGCATCCTGCCCAATCAGCATCTGGATAGATCTTGATATCAAGGTCTGAAGTATAAGGAAAATACAAACCATGATGTTATGTACCCTTGAGGTACTTTAGAATTCTTTTGGCAGCTTCTAAGTGAGGTACTCTTGGCTTGTGCATAAATTGACTTAGCTCACTAACTCCATATGCAATATCTATCCTTGTTAAGGTAGCATAGTTCAAGCTACCAACCATGCTTTGATAACCTGTAATGTCCTTAATTTCATCACCTTCATGGGCACTTAGTTTTAGGTTTACCTCCATTGGAGTACTTGCAACTTTGGCATCCTACAAATGAAACTTCTTCAACATATCTTATATGTACTTTTTCTGAGTAATGTATATTCCTAAGTTAGTATAGAATAACTCAAGCCCAAGAAAATACTTTAGTAGAACAAGATCATTGATCTTGAACTCCTTCATCGTCTGGCTTTTGATTTGTTTGATTCCATTAACATCATTACCTGTAAGTATGATGTCATCAACATAAACACAAAGGTATATTACCTCTGAATTACTTCTCTTGATGAATAGAGAAGTATCTACCTTGCTCATGACAAAACCTTGGTCTTGGAGGTATGTAGTTAACTTGTAATTCCATGCCCTATGTGCCCGCTTCAATCCATATAAAGCCTTTTTCAATTTGCAAACATATGTTACCTTCTTAGGGTCCTCATAGCCACGAGATTGTGTCATATATACCTCCTCTAAAATCCATCCATTCAAGAAATCATTCTTGACATCTATTTGGTACATGTTCCAATTTTTTGATGCAGCCACACTTACCAACACTCTGATTGTTGGCATCTTGGCCACAAGTGAGAATGTCTCTTCATAGTCAATGCCTTGGGTTTGTGCAAAACCCTTGGCTACCAATCTGGCTTTGTACCTCTTAATTGACCCATCAGAATTTCTTTTGAGTTTATAGATCCATTTGGATCCTATTACCTTCATGGATTCCTTCCTTGGTACTAGCTCCCATGTGTCGCTTTCCTTGAGTGCTTCAATCTCCTCATCCATAGCTTCTTTCCATTCTGTCTTGGTCATGGCTTCTTCATATGATCCTGGTTCTTCAATGGACAAATCTTTGGCAAGATAAACAGAGTGTTTAGTAACAAGAGATGTATCATACCCATATCTGAGAGGTTTTTTGCTCTCTCTTTGTGACCTTATGATTGATTGAGTTGAAGATTCAGGTATGTCTTCAAGTTTCTTCATCTTCATTTTGCCCTTGGACTTCCATGCCTTGAAATCTTCAAGGTTGATAACATCTTCATCATCTGAATTTGAGTCTTCATTCAAAGTAGTTTCCTCCTTTGCAAGACTTGGAAACTCCTCTTCCAAATCATAGGGTAGTTTAACCTTCTTGTATTCATTTTCATACCAAGAATCATTTTCATCAAAGACAACATCTCTACTCACCATGAATCCCTTATTTGAAGGGTTGTAGAACCTGTATCCTTTTTTATTCAAATCATATCCAATAAAGATGCACTTCTCAACCTTAGGGTCTAGCTTACCTCTTATCTGAGAAGGAATGTGTACATATGCTACACATCCAAATATCCTGTAATGGTGTAGTGAGGGTCTCTTACCATGCCATGCTTCATAGGGTGTCATCCCATCAAGGGACTTAGATGGTAACCTGTTTATGAGATAAGTGGCAGTAGAAACACTTTCTACCCATAGATAGATAACTTTTTTTCATTCAACATAGACCTAGCTGTCTCAACAATCAACCTATTTCTTCTCTCAGCTACCCCATTCTGTTCAGGAGTATACCTTGTGGTGATTTCTCTTTTAATACCTGTGTCCTGCAAGAAGTTTTCAAACTCATTGGAGAAGTACTCACCTCCTTCATCTGACCTTAGCCTCTTCAAATTCTTTCCTCTCTGATTCTCAACAAGTGCAATATATTTTTTAAAGCAATTAAACACCTCATCCTTGTGCTTCATGAAGTACAATATAGTACACCTGCTATAATCATCAATAAAAGATACATAGTACCTTGATCCTGAGATGTCTGATACAGCAACTTCGTTGTCTCATCACCATGGTCTCTGTTACAGCAACTATTACCTCCGTAGCCCTTGTGAAGAATCATTGTGGCTTAACTTCTCTCTTTGTCATCGTGCATAAACAAAGAGTTGGTCGAATTTCACATCTACAAGATGAAGAAAACCTTCAATTACTTGGATAGAGAATTTTGAGAGACGCCGTACTGGAACACATGAAGAAGGATGAAATTGTTGTCTCAGTTCATGTCCAGATAATTCTGCACTTGAACGCTGAGAATACGACAGCAAAAGCAAAGAAACATGTCGGTCAAGCTTGGATGTTCTCGACTCTTGCCGTCGACTCCGTTGCAGAAGCCGATGAACGAAGGGTCCACACATCTTCATGTCCACGCACCTTCTTATGCTCACACTCCATGGATTGCGATGAGAATTCACAAACTTTGCCAGCAATAGTTCCACAGAAAGCGGAAGTATTTACCAAGAGTTTTCTGAATCTATATGAGAAGAATGAATGTACGATGAAAGGACTTGAGGATGGATGTACTTATAAAGTCAAGGGATGGACGGTACATAAAATTTGAAGAAAGAAACCTCTCATTTTTACAGGAACAGACTTCTCGTTCTTCTATAGGAACAAATCTCCTTCGGTTACATAGCAGGACTGAAGACAAATTGACAGAGAAAATGTTGATTTCTGACGTGAAGAATATAGAAGGAAGGACTTCAACTAAGTGAATGGAGGTGTTTCTTACCAGATGTAATAATGAGGAGAAGAGTGTGCGCAGATTATATTTCTATAGTAGTTTATACAGATGTGGACAATCCATGACACCGTGAGAGAGTTGTACTGAATGAGGGAGATCAAGGGAGGACAAACGCTGGATCAAGTTTTTTTTAATTTGTATGCCTGAGACAACTCTGACAGAAAAGACACCAATCAGCGAGAAATCAAGGATCTATTTGTCTGTATTCTTTTCTTCCTGAGTGTCGCTTCCATCGTTATAGGGGCCATTGTCACAATCCTGCTATGGAGCTTTCTGCATATTGGATCGGATGACACCGACGGAGTCGCATCCATGGTGGTCGTCATTAGTTGGATATTCATCTAGTGGATGATAGAGGTGACCCCTATAGCTGATCCTTCATGCTTGCAATTGCCATCGAGCATTACGGATTGCAGAGGTGTATGGCAATGAAGTTGCTCATTCTTCTTGGAGGAAAGGTTATGGATCCCTGGTTGCTTTTATTCAGTGTTTGTGTTGGCTCAGAATTTGTAAGTATGGGGGTGTTCAACATTGCAACATCTGTGATTATGATGTCGATGGGTTTGGGAATTCTGGAAAAGACAATGTCGACCATACATCATGTGACGGATGAGGATATCGACGTGGGGGAAACAAATATCAGGATAAAGGTGAAGCTTTCAACGTAGCATTTCCTGGGACCATGGAAGATTGATGATCTTGGCAGGATTATACGAGAGTTATTTCCCAGATGCGAAACAGATAACCTACTTGCAATGGATGATGTTTGGGCTTCCAATGATCTGCGCTCTACTCTTTGTGCTGTGATTGTTGCTTTGTGTCTCATTTTTGTGAAGTGATGGATAGGTATGTGCTTGAAGATGAAGAGGTGTTGCAAAATCCTTGATCTACACCAGCCAATTGAACTCCAGGAGTATATGGTGGGCCGTTTTAGCTTGCAAATGGATGTAATAGACACCCTATGTACCTTGAAAGATCACTCTCAAAAAGATAGATCAAAACAGATAAGTTGGAGTTAGCTCAGAGGTGAAAAACTTGCTATTTTGGTTCATACACCTGTCCACTGTTTTCCATAATTCTCTGAGCACAGCAGCAATTAGCTTAATTCCTCTTGAGGAATTCTAGTTAACTTGAAGAGCTAACTTTCAAGAGTAATCTCATCAAAAATAATAAACCACACACTGAGAATGAGTTTTAACAAGTGATGACATCATCCCGATTTTCACGGGCTGCTATAGTTTGAGACCAGTGAGCAGAAAAATGAATATAACTCACAATGTAGGCATTCAATGATTATGAAACTTTGTATGGTTATACTAGACAGTAAGCTGACTCCAACAAGCTTTAAATCATTGAATTTGGATAAGTAACCACTGAGAAATGGCTCTGACAAGTTGAGTGAAAAAATTGGGTACCTGACAGAGAAGTGAAGATGAACAGACCCTGTTGACTTCAAATGAACATAACTGAAGATTGCAACATCCAAATGACATGAAAATTTGTGAGCATATAGTAGACGTATAGAGCTAAGTTAACCAAGTGAAATCACTGAAAATCATGCACCAAGCTCAGAGAAAGCATCTCTGCAATCTGACTGAGAAAACTGAGAGTAATGGCAGTGAGTAGTACACTTCACAAGAACATGGAAATGTGAACTCAAATAATCATGAAAATAAAGTATATTGCTTGTACAATACGATGGACTTACTGATACATATGTGTGCCTTGTAATCACACCTTGATATGGCATAAAGCTCAGCTCTTGGAGGTCTTCACATAGGTCTCTCTAACCACGACTAAAACTGCCATCTATTTATAGTTGAGTTTGGGAGGCTAACTTCCCTCAATCACTCTCCAATCAATCAATGATTGATTTGATTCTCTACCTACCACAAATCACGAATTTGTGGCTCCTCTTTCCATTCTTGATCAGGTGGACTCAACCACTTAAGATTCTTTCACTTTTACATTAAGTAAACTCTTCAAAAGTTACAAGAGGTAGTTCACAAGTGAACTTTACATAGTCTTCATTTTGAAGTTTCCTTTATGACTTTGTGGGACTCAAGTCAATACTTAGGCTTGTCATAGACTTGCTCCAACAATTTTGTCCATAGTCATGAATGTAGTCCATTGCACGTTGGTCACAAGATTCTCATCTTCTTCATGACATAGTTTCCATGGTTCCAACATCTGGTTGGCTTTCAAATTTGATGGAAAGGTCTAGAATGTCCTTATCTCAAGTGCGGTTTCTAGCATTGGAAAAAGCTAATCGTATACTTGATATGACCAAACCATTTTTGATGATCTCATTGAAGATTCGACATGGAAGATGGTGTCTTCATGATGAAAACAAAGATATTATAACTACATTTGAGAAGAAAAAAGATCGTGCGGGAATTTTCTTTTATCAACCAAGATTAGCAAGATTGTTCCATCAGATTGAGATTGTGAGTGAGAGTGTGATTGAGAGTGTGAGTGTGAATGAGATTGAGAATGAGATTAGTATTGCGATTGTATAATCGCGTAATTGTGATTCAGAGTGAGAGTGAGAGTGAGAATGTGATTGAGAGTGCGAGTGTGAGTGAGATTGTGATAGCTCGGGGGTGGTCGGGTGGTCGAGGTTTCTTCAAGAAGCTATTTTCCAAAGATATTGTATAAAGATGTTCAAATCTTCATTCGGAACCTATTACTTGTATCTGGAATTGTAAAACATGAGATTCATAAGATAAGTTTTCTTTCGTAAGCTTCCATTCTCTTAATTAGTTTGTTCAATTTTGTGAATAGAAATTATATTATTTGATATATTTCTTTTCTTTATGGGTTTGTCGAGGAATGCTCCATGGACACTCCAAGAGATTGAGTAGGTATTGCCAAAACCTGCTTTGTACCAGCCCTCTGATGCTTCAGACTTGATAAGTGGATCTCCTTAGCTCTCTAATGACACCATAAAATGGCCTATGTACTTTGGAAGTAATGTGTGTAAAGATTGAATCAAAACACATAACTTTGGACTTCAAGATCTCAAGAAAACCTTCTATTTATGTCTTGACACCTGCTGGATCTTTTGTTCAGTATGACCAGCACAGTAGGAATTGGAAAACTTTCTTTTAGGGGTATCTAATTAGCTTAGCAAGCTAACTATTCCAAGTGGAATGATATAAAAAGATCAACTATGCTCAGAGAAATCAATTTACCAAATAAACCTTTACCCCCGATTTTTTAGGACTGTTGTAGACATTGACCAGTGATCACCTCGACGAGCTTTTCTCTGAAATTGCTGAATAGAATCTTTTCAAATTTTGGTAGCATGTGGAAAACGTTGAGCTGGTTCCATCAAGCTTTAGATCTTTGAATTTGGTGAAGAAATGACTGAGATATGCACTTCACAAGTTGACAGACTTTCAAGTAATATGACAGAGAACTCATAAATGAACAATGTGAATGTATGTATTAATAAACACTTGTATATAATACCATTGGCATGAATATCATTGCCTAATGGTGTAGATAGGTGTGGGCTAGAGTGTAGGCCTCACACACACTCAAAAAAAGTAATGAGAATCTCGGGAGTGATGAGTTCTAACCGCGACTTTTTCATGTTCACTTTTATAGTGATTGAGTAAAAATTTGAATTCAAATTCAAACTTTTGGCTCCCTATGACCAAGTTCCTATATCTTAGGAGATATTCCTTCAATCAGAGTTAACCTTTTTTCCACGAATTCCTTTAGGTAGGTATCTACAAAGATTCCAAGTCAAATGTGACTTTTACAAAGAGATAAAGTGGTAATTAACCACTAACATGAGTTCCTATGCTTCTCCATATGTGTATGGACTTCAATGTATCCTTCAAGCCAAATGTATAGGCTTGTGACTTGCACCAACAAGTACTGGAGAACAAGTGGCAGATATCTTCACGAAAGCTCTTCTAAAAGAAAAGTTTATCTACTTCAGAGAAGCTTTAGGAGTTAGAAAGCTTTAGTTTGTATTTAGATTTAATTTCATGTTATTTCATCTTGTATGGACATATGTATTTCTTTGATTTTGTAGTCAAGCTCATTCTGAGCTTGAGGGGGAGGTTTGATGACATGGCATGTGTAATAAAGTAAGTCTATGATCCAAGGATCTGGCTGGTTCAGACGGATCTGAAATCGGACACCGTTTGGTCATCCGTGTGTATGACCAAAGATCTTGAGTTTAGACTTACTACGAGGTCTTGTGCTCTTGTGAATAAGTGATCCACTTAGCTTAGTGGTTAAGTCTCAAGGATGTGTAGGAGGAGGTCTTGGGTTCAATCCCCATGAGAGACATGGGGAGAGGATTTTGCCCAATGAGATCTAGAGCCTTCTAGAAGCATCCACTTGAGTTAACTTGAGTTAACTGGGACACTTGGTGCACATGTAGTTACATGGTTGACACATGGATGGTTTGTATCCACCTGCCCAAGAAGGCAGTCCCCTGGAGAGAGCTATATATAGAGGCATTTGGTTGGGAGGAGAGTCGTCTCTCAAGCATGTGGTAGTCGTAGTCCTTGTTCTCTTGCATTGGTATCAGAGCTCTAGGCAAGCTTCCATGGTGACCTTGGACGTGATTATCATCTTCGTGGATTCTTGAAGAAGTATCATCACGACTGGCAATCGTCTTGGCGGCCATAGCATAAGGTGAAGATTACCAAAAGATAACACGTATTTGCTGTGGGCTCAAAGAAGACTCGAACTCACATCCTTAGTTTGGGATGGCAATCTTACATCCACAAAGCCATCGGGCGCGTGTCTCTCAGTGTTGGAGATATTAATTATGATATTTATTCGCCGCTAAAGAAGACCTGCAGTCGACGAAGCAAAAAAGTATATATATTGTTCTTTCTCGCAGTCGACGGGCGTGGAACTCAAGACCTGCAGACTGTGATCATAAATATATTGTATATCACTAGCCCACAGTGTGTTGCATCTTACTATCGACGCTAAGATTCATTTGTAGTATGCTGCATGGTCTACAGAGCAAAACATGAGAATTACATTCGATATGTAATAGCGCATACAGCAGGGATCGATCTCACGATCTCTGGACGCGGACATTATCCGCTTGACGATGTCGCCTCATGCCAACAGTATCAGATGTTTCTTTTCTTATTATATTGATCATTGCTATGTGCAGAAAACAAAAAGCGCGGCATCGTTGGAGCCGACTGCCAGTATCGATCCCGTGATCTCACAGAAGGAGAGTTTTCCTTCAGCTACGAGCGCAATCCGACGGGTGTCTGTTCTGCAAACACTATATTTATAGTTAATATTTGGCGCAGCAGATCTTCAATGGATTAGCCAAAAGGTTACTTGCTTATCCACCAAGACACGCGCTCTACGTGAAGTGTTTCAGGGCCGGATTATTCTAAACGTCAATGTGCAGAGGAATAAGGTGCTGCAGAAGTGCCCCAGGCGGTATTTGAGCAGGGCACCTTACGTAGGTAAGGAAAGCTATCTTAACCACAGTGCCCAACGCCACTCGTGACATCTGCCTGGCAGCAGTTTTTTACAGCATTTGACGCTGAAGAACACTTCAAAAAGAGAGTTGAAGGGTAGGTCAACTGATTCGATCCTGTTACCTCCGAGAGGGCAAGCTTTCTTCCAAACCAAAGAGACAACCAGCTGTCGTGACTTTAGAGGCTGCATATTATTTCATGTGTATTCTAAGCACTGTAGAACTTGTAACTCACAGAAAATCACAAACTGATCGCTTTGCGGGATCGATCTCATAACCTGGGAGGTCAAGCCACGTCTTATCCACTGCGATCTGTTCGTGAGCTGTGCGGTCTCCAAAAAACGCTATACCAAATATATGACCAGATAATTGAAGGAGTACAATCAGCGGAGGACAAGCATTTGTGGCGGATGGTGCATACACTGATTCTTCAAAGCATGGAGACTGAAGTTAACCAAGATGAGGAATCACTCTTCCAAAGATCAAGGGAAGGACGTAGCTCTGTGTGGAGGTAAGTATTTTCCAAATTATGTTTTTATTTTGATATTTGTTTGTTCGAATGCTTTCATTTAGGATGCATTAGTGAGGACTAAAAGCATAGTCCAATTATGATTATCTCAACATGAAAGCTAATTAGAGAACTAAACGGTATTGAAATGACATAAAAGTATACAAAGTACTTTTCAATTTTAGGTATGCAATTGAAATTTTTATTTCCATTCATGCATAAAAATGAAAAGATTATTTGTGCATAAAAGAATGTTTTATGCACATCAAGTTCACACTTGCTTGAGAAAGGTAGTTAATTCTCGAGTTCATGCACTTGAATAGTTACCTTTTACCAGAATAGCAAGCAGGTTGTTTTTGCATAGATGTTTATTTGCATACATAATAAGCTTGAGATTTGCTTAAGTTCATTACAAATGCATGTGAGTACATGCAAATGTACATGCATATATGAACATGCATTTGCACCCAAGAATGGGCATTTGCATACATGAACATGCATTTGCGTGCAAGTAGATGCATGAGCATACACATGATCTTTTGGTAAGTAGTTAAACACGTATACTTTCATTCCTTTCTTTTTCTAACTTGAATTAGCTAGGTGGAAAAAATAGAAAATTACCTAGTTGCAAGGATCTTGACCATCATGCAACTAAGTATCTAGTCTATTTTTTCCCAAAAAAGTGATACATAGGTACCACTTAGTAGGAGTCTTTTTGAGGAAAAGAAAGCATGTTGAAAGTAAGTATTCATTTTTTCTTGTCATTAAGAAGCCAAGAAAATAGAGCTACTTTCCAATGTGCATGCTCAGTCTAAGTTTGGGAAGAAACCTAGACATTCTTAGCAACTAAAGAGGATTTACTTGTTTTTGGATGTTCATGTTCATGCACCCAAGTAGGGAAGTTTTTGTTGAAAAAAAAACCAATTGAACTTGTAAGTTCAAGAGATTTTGGAAGGTTTAATACTTTAATATTCATCAAACATTGATGAAAATAAGTAGAAGTATTGAACTTCTAGAATCCCTGGAACTCTAGTGTTCATAGTTGTTAGTTTCCAGAAATGCATCTCGAGGCATGATGCAAAGTCTTCAATTGATACGAAAACTTTTGAAGGAAACTTGCTTGATTCTATTTAAGCTAACTCAAGGCTTAAAAAAGAAACCAAGACAAATATCAATTGATCTTTAGGAATCAAGTAATTTCCTAAAGTCATGAGAAATAATGAAATGATTCAAATTATTTTCATTTTTGGAACAGATATATCTTAGGAAATCACGATCTTTCCTAAAGATAATTTAGGAGACAAGTTCTTTCCTAAAAGATTAGCTTCAAGTGGTAAGGCCTTGAAGAGACCCAAGCAAAGTAATCTTTGGAAATTAAGCTATTTCCTAAAGCTAAGCTAATAAAAGAGTCCAATTAACTATTTCATTAGTTAAATGAGAAGGTCTTTTGGACAAGCAAAGCCTTAAGTCTTAGTCTTATCCAAAAGTCTAGAATTCCTTTTGAAGATCTTTCCAGTAAAGAAGATTTCAAGATGAATCATTGGACTGGAAAGCAAAAGATTCCAAGATGAATCATTAGCTTAGTATTACTTGATTCCTTGGTAGGAATCAAAAAGTTCTTGAAAGAAAAATCTCCCTAGATGTGAGACTAGCATCTTTCAAGAGAAGTTTTATAGCAAGTAGTTCCTAGCAAATCCCTAACCACCAGTTTCTGTATTTAAGTCCAAATAAGTGATATAACCTAAAGGTATATCAAAGATTCTTAGCTTTGGAATCTAAAAGGTATTAGAAAATGCTTGGACTTAAGTTGAGGGAAAGATCTCTAAAAATCCTGCAGGTAAGCAAAGAAGCTTAAGATAGTTTAAGAGATCTTAAAGATAAAGACTAATTATTTATTTTTTTCGCAAGTATCAACCAGACTTGATCAAACTTGGCCATGATTGTCCAAGAATGTGCGATTAGAACTACTCTGTAGATTGCCCAAGTATTGGCAATAAAAATTCCGTTAGGAATTATTCACTCAAGTTCCATTTATCGAATGGAAAATTGTGAAAAAGTAATCTATTCCAAGTATGAACAGAGTGGAGGAATTCCAAAAATGTAGTCTGCAAACAGTACTTAAGTCTGTGGAAGGTAAAACATAAACGTTTGCCTATCCTTAAAGGGATTTTGGTACAAATCCAGAGAGCATGAGCGAATGCTTAGACTTATGCAGTAGAGAGATTCTTATAAAAGTCCTGGCCAGGATAGATACCTAAAGCATCAGTTAAGAAAGGAATCTAAAGACAAGAAGCGAAAAGCTCTTATCACTACAAAATTGGTAAAAAATAACCAATTGAACTTGAATTTGAGAAATTCAAGAACTTGGAATTCTGATTGGTTTTCATTTGAAAACCCTAGCAAAAAGGATTGGAGATATTCTATTAAAGGTTTTCAAGTTCCCAAGGTTAAGCATAAGGTCGTGAAATGATCATGTTAAGGGATTAAAACTTAGAATATCAAGATAGAGATAGTGTCTGAAACTGCGAAATTCTTGCAAAGAATTAAAGCTAGAAGGTTCTCTATCAAAACATGTTATAGAATTTAGGATAAAATTCACTCACATGTCAATGTGAGTATAAAATAGGGTGGTATGGGACACCAGATTTTATACTCAGATTGATGTAGGAAAGATGGTATGGGACATCCGACCGTGAGATGATGATTATCTTTTAGTCCTTGTTTGGATCTTGAAGTTAGGTTTGATCTTCAAGGGAATTAAAACTTCAAAGAAGGAGTTTAAATTCAAGAAGGATCTCAAGATACTTCAAGGTAACTTCAAGATCAAGGAAACTAAAGATATGAAGTAAGTAACTTCCAAGATCTTCTTAGAACACTTCAAGCTTAAGTGTTATTGATCAGAAATATTTGATAAATTTTTTAAAGAAGGACTTTGATTCTGAGTTGATCTTTTCAACTAAAGATTTAATTGACTAAGTCAAGCATGAAGTTCCTAGTGTAACTTAGTAAATTCACTCTTTTGACTCAAAGAAATGCACAAGAATTGCATTTACGATTAGGAGTCAAAAAAGACTGAATATGACTTGAACTTAGTCTCAAGTGAAGCATTATTTGAATACTAAACTCATCAAGAGAACCTCAGTGGGTCGACACACTGATGTTGGTTACCACACTAGTATCTTGTGGTTGGATGATGTTTTTGATTTGATTTGATTTGAATCTTTTTGAGAAACCAACTTATTTCTCTTAGAGATAAAGACAATGACCATGTTGAAATAGATCTTTTAAAAATTAAAGTCCTGGGTCATCAAGACTTGGACTCATAACAAGTTTTCGTATCTTCGAAGTATGAATTGGTTGTACAAAGTTTTACTTGTTTCTTTCCGCTTTCGAAATCTTTTGGAATTGGCTCAGACATGCTATATGATTCCTTTTGCAAAAGACCAGGGTTAGTCGGTTAGAATTAGATATCTAAATCAAACATCCTAGATAGATGTTATGTACAAGAACCTTTTCAATCTTCAAAAGATAATAAGTCTAAGTGGACTTATTTATTTGAGTTTGCTTCATGTTATAGCATAAATGATTTTTTAGAGTCCAATAGACTCTAAGAATAGACGATTTAGGAATTGCTCAACAGATTGACAATTCCCAAGAACTTTTAGCTCACGTCTTTGAGAAAATGTCCTAAGTTAGACAATTTTTATTTTGAAGTTGTATTGGTCAAATTGGTATGGTTGACTCCACCGAAATGGTAAACTTTCTCTTACAGTTTACAAAGGATTTTAAACTCATTAGGACAAAGTAGTCCTCTAGTCGGGTGAAAAATCAAGTAACTGTTGGATCAAAGTAAACCATTATATAAAGATCTAAGTTAGATGTTTGGGACAACCAAACTTCAAGTTTTCCAAAACAAATTCAGGTGAATCAAGAATTCTCAAAGTCTTGTAAGGGATAAGAATCCCACCTTCATTACTAAGTTCATGCATCAGTTATGCCTAGAAATGGACTAGTAATTTGAATCCACCTAGTTCACATGTTTGTGCCTAGATCGCACATCCAGAAACTGTGAATTAGCCAGGGATGTGTTTAGATCCACCCTTATTATTCTTTCACTAGTTTGTACTTTTTTCAGTTCATCAAAGTGCAAAACCGCTCATGGGTCCTCCTCAGAAGCATATTGCGGATTTTAAGGCTCACCTACATGCCTCATTTGAGATGTCCGATTTGGGGCATTTGCATCATTATTTGGGCATTTAGTTTATACAAGGTGATGGCAGAATAGCTTTATGTCAAAAAATAATTATTACAATGTTTTGGCCTTGAAGACTGTAAACCCATTGCCACTCCTATGCAGATAGGTTTATAGTTGAGTTTTCATGATGTTGGAGATGCATTTGATGTTGTTTTCTATTAGTAGGCTCTTGGATGCTTGATTTACTTATGCCGAAATCAACCAGATGTTCAATCTGTTGTCTCATAGATGAGGAAGTTTATGCATTACCCAAGTATCAAGAAATGGCAGGGGTTAAGTGCATCTTTTGCTACTTTAGTGGTACTTGGGTACTTGGATTGTTTTATCCCAAGGGGGATCACTACCACTAGATTTACATGCTTTTTCTGACTCTGACTAGGTTGGTTGCTATGAAACTCTTGTGTCCACTAGTGGCTTTTGCTTCATACTTGCTAGCTCATGTATATCTTGGTTGAGCAAGAAGTAGCCTAGTGTGGCCACTTCTAGTTGCGAGGCTAACTATAGGGTAGCTTTCACAGCAGCTGTTGAGTGTGTGTGGCTCAAATGCCTTATGAATGATTTGAGTGTTGGTCACTCTTTTTTCACCACCACCTTCATTGACAGTTAGAGACCATTGATAGTTGTGAGAAATCTTATGTTCCATGCTCGCACTATGGACATTGAGGTGGACTATCATTATGTGAGGGAGTGGTTCTCTGCTAGAGACATGAGTTTGTCATATGTGTGCACACAGGAGAACATTGCTGACCTTTTCACAATGGCTATACCTAGGGAGAAGTTTGAAGCTTTTCACAAAACTTTGGGCTTAATTTCTTTTGTGGATTGATTCCACATAGCTTCACACTTCCTTATACATGACTGCTAACTCCTTGTTCACCATATCACTCCTAGTAGGGATTTGTTGATATATTTAGGCAATGATGTGTGTGAACAAACTAGGATGGTTGGGGCACTTTTTTCCCTGTTTAGGAGGTTTTTTCCCCCACTTGTATATACGCATATTTTTTTTCTAAGAGAATCCAAGCCCACATAGTTGGATCACTACCATAGTTCTAAGAGAGCCTTATATGATCAATCCCTTGTAAAATCAACTACATTTATCTTTGTAAAAGAATCTTAGTTCCACGAGGTATTAGGACGCATCAAATCTTGATCCATTTGGTAGTTGATTGATGAGAGAATATATCCTATAGTGATTCATTTTTAGGTGGATTTTTGAATTTCAATCCAAAAGATTGGCTCCAAGCTCAACTTTAAAAAGAGGAGCAAATGACCCACGTGATCTCTCCACTTGAGGAGAGCATTTTGAAGGGGATTCATTGTGAGTTGAGAGCTCACTACATAGCTCAATCGCCCTTCTCACATTGTGCAATAGAATATTGCCAATGACATTGTATTTGTATATGATTTAATACATACATTTTCATTACATCTTCACTTCACTTCTCTACTATCACTACATCAGTACACTGATCTTCTTAGAGCTTATTCTTAGTGTATGGCTGATCATTCATCGTGATTTAAAGCATCATAGGTTTAGATATTTTCTACATCATATCTACAAAATCTCATTATCATTTCGTCTCTGAATTGTGAGATATTATCACTTCATTACTCTCTGGTCTGTTGACTTATGCATCCCGAAGATGTCGGGACACTCCTTTGATTTGCTAAATACTTAGCATGTAATTCATCATTTTTGTTGAAGTCACTCATGCTTGATAGGTGTCTAAGTTAATTAGACACTATCAAAAGGAATCAGGCTAATTGCTATCATGCTCAGAGCACTATTCAAAATATTGAACAAGTGTAGAGAATAAAAATATCAAGTCTATGATTTTGGATCAATTTCCTACCTATCTGTTTTGATCCATTGATTAGTGGATCATATTCCAAACAGCATAGGTGATTATTTATGATCATTAGCAAGGTAAGGAGACCCACTACACTCTCCAACAATTTTTCTTGGCTGGTGTGAAGCAAGTAGAAGCAACACCACTTCATCTCTGAACACTATCCACCATCTCCTCCAATTGTGGTATCACAGCAACAATAAGCAAGATGGGAGATGGATTTCCATCATTCATTGATAAATTGGATAGAAGAAACTACCAAGCATGGTCACTAAGGATGCAAGCCTACCTTCAAGGGAGAAGTCTATATGGATACATCTCAGGAGATGAAGAGATGCCAACATTCAAGAGCAAACATCAACCCACAAGGGAAGAGCAAGAAAGGTTTGACCACATGGTGTGCAAAGGATGCTCTTGTCAGGTCCTATCTACTAAACTCAATATCTTACTTTTTGTTGCCTCACAATAGGAATTGCAAGACCTCCCCAAAGACTTGGGAAGTACTCTCATCATAGTTCTCATCAAATACAAGATCTAGGAAGAACCAGATATGGATGGAGTTTAAAACACAAAACAAGCAACCAAAGAAAAGTGTGGCTGATTATGTGACCAAGATGAAGGACGTGGCTGACCAGCTTGCAAGCATTGGAGAGGAGATAGAAGAAGAACACATAGTAAGGCACATCATCAAAGGCATCAAAGTTGATGATAAGTGGGAGTCCTTCACCATAGCAATGGACCTTTACATGGATATGTAGATACCTCACCTCAACACCTTGATGGGGTAGCTCTTCACACATGAGACAAAGCTTAACAAGAATGGGGACAACTCTAGATGTAACCAATCTTTTGGCCTTTATATAAATAAGAATAAAAGTAAGGATAAGGTTAAAAGAAAAAAGAATTAAGAAGAGGCTAGTACCTCTCAAGTTAACTACACAGGTAGAGGAAGAGGTACTAGAGGAAGGGGAAGAGGAGGAAAACAAGGCACAACACTCCACCTCACAACATTTGTGGCCTTTACAACCACACCATAGAAGAATGGTTCAAGAACACAGGGTATCAAAGGGGAAGAAGCTTCCATGGACAATCTAGAGGCAGATTCAACAATGGAGGAAGCAACTACAATCACAACTACAACCAAAGCTACAAAAACAACATCTCTACTCATCATGAACATGACATCCAAGCAAGGTAAAGATGACGAGCATCTTTTCTATATTGATTCAGATTGTTCTAATCATGTGGCTAGAAATGTAGCATTGTTATCTGTTCTTGAAGAACCCAAAGGGAAGCATGGAGTACATAGAGGTGATGTCACTAGACACTGTGTCAAGAAAATTGGAAATTTGAAAGCTTATGATGGTAACATGAACCTCTTAAGTAAGGTTTTGTATGTGCCAACTATAACCAAAAACCTAATTAGTGTTGGACAGATTGTTGAGAAAGGCTTACATGTTAGATTCACAAGGCATGGAGCATATGGGGAAGACACTCAACTAGGCTTCAAGGGAATTGCAAAAGGTGAGAAATTTGGTAGACTCTTTACATTTGAGATTGAAGACACTTGAAACATAGCACTCTTCAATTACAAAGATCAAACAATATTTGAACTAGAGATATGGCACAAAAGGCTAGGTCATATGAGAATAACACTCAAACAAATATGCAAGGATTAGAGTGTGTTTGACATTCCAAATGTGTCCAAGAAACACATGATATACAAATGTGGAGCATGAAAATTTGGCAAAGCTCAGAGGCAACCACTCAATAGAAAGGGGTACATGTATGAAGACTACTTGGAGCTTGTACACACTATTGTATGGGGTCCTAGCAAAGCTCCATCAATCTCAGGTTCAAGATACTATGTTTCATAGTAGATGGATAATTCTCCACTTCATGAAGCATAAGGATTATAGTAGATGATTATAGTAGATTATTATAGTAGATGATTATAGTAGATGATTATAGTAGATGGACAATTCTCTACTTCATGAAGCATAAGGATGAAGTATTTACATGTTGCAAAACATATTTGGCATTGGTTGAGAATCAAACAGGTAGAAGCTTGAAGAGGATTAGATCTGATGGAGGTGGTGAGTATTTCTCACATTGCAAGATCAATGTTGAATGAGAAGAAACTACCCAACTACTTATGGGTAGAGACTATTTCCACAACCACATACTTGGTTAACAGGCTCCCATCCAACTCCTTGGATGGAATGGCACCCTATGAAGCATGGAATGGGAGAAGACCCTCACTGGATCATTGCAAAATCTTTGGGCACATAGCTTATGCACATATACCCTCACAGATTAGAGGGAAGCTTGCTCCTAGAGCTAAAAAGTGTATATTCATTGGTCATGATTAGAAGCGAAAGGGTTATAGGATATATAATCCCACTAAAAAAGGATTTATAGTTAGTAGGGATGTAGTGTTTGATGAAAATACTTCATGGTTTGAAGATAATTGTAGGAAGATTAAGTTACCTTATGATTTGGAAAATGACTTTCCAACTCTCACTCAAGACGATCAACAATTACCAAAAGATACCAATTCATAGGATAAAGAGTAGATTAACTTCAAGATTTGGAAGTCAAGAGGCAAGACCAAGTTCAAGAAATTGGAAGAAATTCTAGAGTCCTCCAATCAAGCATTCAAAAGATCTCAAAGAGAAAGAAAAGAAACCCATAAGGTATGGCTATGAAACATCATTACTTACCAAGCATTCTGTGTATATCACTAGAGAGTCAATGATAGAAGAACCTTCTTCATATGAAGAGAGCAAGAAGAAGAAAGAATGGAAAGAAGCCATGCACGTAAAAGTTGAAGCACTTCAAGAGAACAACACTTGGGAGTTGGTTCCCAAGAAGCAAGGCATGAAGGTAATAGGATCCATGTGGATATATAAAATCAAGAAAAATTCACATGGTTCTATACACATGTACAAGGCAAGGTTAGTGGCAAAAGGTTTTGCTCAAACGTCTGGAGTGGACTATGAAGAAACCTTTTCACATGTGGCTAAGATGCCAATAATTAGGGTTTTGGTAAGTGTCGATGCTTCCAAGAATTGGAACCTATATCAGTTAGATGTTCAGAATGCATTCCTCAATGGTTGGATCTCAAAAGAATTGTACATGGCTCAACCACCATGGTATGAAGATAAGGATAAACCAGATTTTGTATGCAAGCTAAGGGAGGCACTCAATGGCCTAAAGCAAGATCCTAGAGGTTGGAACCATAGGCTTCTTACGTATTTGCAGGATCAAATTTTTGTGGTTAGCAAATAAGACTCTTCTTTATTTATAAAGAAGACTCTTCTTTATTTATAAAGAAGACCAACTCATAAGTTATCTACTTATGTGTCTATGTAGATGACATTGTCATTACAGGGAATGATGTTAATGGCATCAAGCAAGTTAAAGATCAACTAATGGAAGAATTTAAAATCAGTGATCTTGGTTTGCTAACATAATTTTTTGGTCTAGAACTTCTGTACACAGATTGTGGTGTGTTTATTACTCAGAGAAAGTTTATCCATGATATTATGGTAAAATTCAAAATGGAGAATACTAAAATTGTAGGTACACCCATGGAACTCAACCATAATCTTAGTTCTTATGAAGGAGAACTTCTTGAGGATGTTACATGTTACCAAAGACTTGTTGGGAGTCTCAACTATGCAACTCTAACAAGAATAGAGATTGCTTATGGAGTAAGTACATTAATATACTCTATGCATGCACCAAGAAAACCTCACATGGAAGCTGCCAAGAGGGTGCTAAAGTATCTAAAGGGTACCATGAAAGAAGGGCTGTTTTACCCCTTTACTTCTAACTTGGACGTAAAGATGTATTCTGATGTAGATTGTGCTGGCTCCAAGGATGATAGAAGGAGCACCTCAGGATATTTGTCTTCTGGAGGTTCAAAAATTATATCATAGTCATCTAAAAAGCAACCAATTCTCGCATTGTTATCTATAGAGGTAGAATATAGAGGCCTAGCAAATGCAACTCAAGAGGCTATGTGGCTCAAGAAACTCTACACAGATTTGGGATTATGCTCATACACTCCAATAATTTTTGGATACAACACTAGCTCACTTCATTTGGCTACTAATCCTATATATCATGCAAGGAATAAGCACATTGAAGTGCACTATCATTATGTAAGGGAGAAATTGCTTAGCAAGGACATTCAATTTTCCTATGAATCAACTCATTTACAATGTGTAGATATACTCACAAAGTCTTTGGATGGAAGCAAGACAAATAGGTTAAAAATGATGATTGGTTTGCACAAAATCAAGGAGAAATAAACAACAAGCATGTTAGGCTTGAGGGGGAGCTGATGGAGCTAGAGAATCCAAGCCCACATACTTGGATGACTTGCATATTTCACATAGAGCCTTATATGAGCAATCCCTTGTAAACTCAACTATATTTACCTTTGTAAGAGAATCTTACTTCCATGAGGAGTTAGGAAGCATCAAATCTCGATATATTTGGTAGTTGATTGATGAGAGAATATATCTTATAGTTTAGGATTTACTTTTAGGTGAACTTTTGAATTTGAATCCAAAAGATTGAGTGCAAACTCAACTATAGAAAGAGGATCAAATGACCCTCATTTTGAAGGGGATTCATTGTGAATTGAGAGATCACTTCATAGCTCAATCACCCTTCTCACATTGTGCAATACATTATTGCCAATGACATTGTATTTTTATATGATTTAATACATACATTTTCATTACATCTTCACTTCACTTCTCTGCCATCACTACATCAGTATGGTGATCTTCTCAGAGCTTCTTCTTAGTGTATGGTTGATCATTTATCGTTATTTAAAGCATCATATGTTCTCTATACTGTCTACTTTATAGCTATAAATATTGCTTCTTTGAATCGTGAGATATTGTTACTTGATTACTCTCAAGTCTGTTGACTGATGCATCCCAAAAATGTCGGGGCACTCCTATGATTTGCTAAACATGATACCCAGCATGTAGTTCATCATTTTTGTTGAAATCACTCATGATTGATAGGTTTCTAAGTCAACCAGACACCATGAAAAGGAATTAGCCTAATTTCTATCATGTTCATAGCACTGTTCAAAATGTTGAACAAATGTAGAGACAAAAATAGCAAGTCTATGGCTTTGGATCAATTTCCTACGTATCTGTTTTGATCCATGGATTAGTGGATCATGTTCCGAACAATATAGGTGATTATTTATGATCATTATCAAGCTAAAGAGGCCCACTACACTCTCCAGCAATTGCTCTTGGATGGTGTGAAGCAAGTAGAAGCAACACCACTTCATCTTTGAAGAATATCCACGATCTCCTCCAACACCTATAACCCTAATGGGTCACTTATCTTTGTTCATTCTAGTGGTAGTACACTCATTATTGTGTGTCATGCACCAAGCTTCTTCTTCTTCTTCTTCCTTGTGTTGTTCACATGCTTTCGTAGACTTGAAACTCAAACATAGTAGGGGCAAATGTCGAGCAGATCCTCTCTCCATATTTTGAAAATAAGAAATAAAAGTTATCATGTAGGAACTACACGCAATATTTGTTTTAAATATGATCATTATTTAAGGATTTATTCATCATGTATCTATCCTTCCGACTAGTACTCGGATGAGAAGGGTGAAGCAAACTTGTGAAAATAATATTGAACTTGTAGTGAGTTAATTGACTATTGAGAAGATATTGAAGACTTGAATAGTAGATTATCTTGTGAAGATTTATAAAGATGAACAACTTCAGACTAAAGACTTGAGACTAGTACACAGGCAACATCAACCATGGTCAAAATCAAGGATACAAATAATCAAAATTTGATCAAAGATGAGCAAAAATACTATTGCACCATTTGAAAGTACTCATCAAGAGCTTTCCAACGACATATGACAATGTACCATTTGGTTCCAAAATGACATTCAAAAGTCCAAATTCTAAATAAGTACATCCATATTGTATATATTTTAGTCTTCTCTCATATTGACCTACATGTTATAGTGGCATTTTTTGGAATCCAGACAAGATTGGCGAAACAGTTTGCGATAGTATTTTGCATGCAGTTATGTGCTTTTGAGGATGCATTTCTCTAGTAGCATAGCTTTATGACAAAACACCTATGAGAACTCAATACTATATAAGAAGGGCTTTGGCATATTGTTTATCATCATCTCATCTTCTCAAGATCTTCTCAAGGAGCTCTAACATTGGCGATTTGGAGGAGTATGATTTTTTAGTTCTACATCTACTTGATGGAGGGTGGCTATCTCTCATCTTGGTGGTGATTCTTCTCTCATGCTTGGAGGAGGATCTACATAGATGCTTGGATGCGGCTCTACACTCATGCTTGGTGGAGCTTGTATATAGATGCTTGGAGGAGGCTCTACACAGATGCTTGGAGGAGGCTCTACATACATGCTTGGAGGAGGATTTTGAAGATTAATATGAGAATAAATTACCATCTATAATGAATTGGCAACATGTGTTTGTCCATTATTTTCATTACAATTGTATGAACATCTACTATGAATCAATTTCCAATGTTCCCTTATTTCTTTTCTTCCAATTCCTACCACACTTATCTTTTCGTATTCCAATTAATCTCATCTATCTCCAACTTGCCTATCTTTTCTATTTCCATATTTCATATGACTTATGATGAATCCATTAACCCGATATCTTGTATCTCACCATTTTCCATCTTTCACATGATAAAGAATTTCTATCCAGTTTTTGTTGAAGGAGATGGTGGACACTTTTGAGAGATGAGATGGTTCTGCAAATTCTTGCTTCACACAAGCCAAAAGTAACTTGAGGAATGCAAAGAAGACCTCTTGAGCTTTTTAAGAAGCACAAATAGTCACCTTGCTACTTTGGAATAGGATCCTCAAATCATTGGATCAAAACAAATAAGTTAGGGTTTGATTATGAACCAAAACCTTGCTATTTTGGTCACTACACCTGCTTAGAGAAATGAAGAGTTCTCTTTCCACGCTAACAAATGAGTAAAATCCTTTTGGCATATATAATTAACTTGGGTAGCTAACTTCCACAAGTTATATCACTTGAAATGATAGACCATGCTCAAAGAATGATGCTTAGCAAGTTAGAGATGCATCCAGATATTTTTGGGTACTAACAGTACGCACACTTGTCGGTAATGTTTTGCACACAAATTGAGAATGACTAAGCCAATTGAAATAAAACTGTGTACAAAAAAGTTTGTCAACAAATGATGGAATCCATCACCCAATTTACCTTGATGTTGCTCTGACACAACTGTTGGAGGAGATGGTGGACATCTTCCAGAGATGAGATGGTGCTGCAAATTCCTGCTTCACACTAGCCAAAATTGAGTTGACAAGTGCAAAGTAGATTTCTTGAGCTTTCCAAGAAGCACAAATAATCACCTAGTTAGTTCGGAATATTATCCTCAAATCATTGGATCCAAACAGATAAGTAGGGGTTTCACTATGAACCAAAAACTTGTTATTTTGGTCACTACACTTGCTCAAAGAAATGAATATTTCTCTTTCTCTACTAACAATTGATTAAAATCCTTTTGGGAATATCTAATTAACTTGGGTAGATAATTTTTGCAAGTTATTTCAAATGAAATGATAGATTATGCTCAGAGAATGATGCATAACAACTTAGAGATGCATCCCCATATTTTCAGGTAGTAACAATATGCAGACCAATGGGTAATATTTTGCACACAAAACGAGAATGACTAAGACTATAGAAATGAAACTTTGTTGCAAGAAAATAGTCATTCTAATTAAATCTATCGCAACTTGAATCCCTCAAATGAACAAGTACAAATTGAGAAACAAATCAGAGAAGCTCAGTGTTCTGAGTGACACATGGGAGAGTAGTAGATATGAGATATAAGAAAACTATATGTATTAATGCACATAGATTACATTGACGTTGGCAATGAATGATTGCATAATGTGAGGGAAACGGTAGAACTATAGTGTGAGCTTGAAATCCATATGAAATTCCTCTAAAATCTTTGCTATCTCCTCTTTTTTCATGCAACTAGGCAACCCTCCTTTATAGCCTTTTTGTTGGAGCCAAGATTCAAATTTGACTTAGAATCTTTGCCTAAACGGTTTCAAAAGTTGTAGGGCTTGATGTGCCATAAGTCCTCACCAAATAAGTCGTGGAAAAAGTGTGCTAAGAACACATTAATGAAATGATTCCATGTATACACTTTGACAAGGAGTAGAAAATCAATCTTTTACAAGAGATCATTCATGGGCTAATACATGAATGCACAAATGAGCCTTAGGATAAATCATCAAGCATTTAGTCTTGGAGTAATTTCTCTAATAGTTTTTTCACATCTCTCTTAGTTCCTACTCCCATATGATGAATTTCACCTATCTCGGTATCTTTTTTATTCTCTCTTATGATGTTAATGATTTGTATAAGTGATTTGATAATTTTCCATGATTGCATCTATCTGTGAGGGTCTATATTTGAACTCGACCTCCTAAGTCTCCTAAAGCACCCTGCATGTACCATCTATTTAGAACATGGGCAATTGACCTCATCCACCCAACTGAGCCCTTGATGACAACTGAACCCGATGTGAGCTTGTTCCACAACATTTGACAAATGAGGAGGTACAATCTCAAGCTCAATTCAAGTACAAGCAATTCAAGTTCTTTAGTTTTGAACACACATAACATTGGCAGGGTACGACATAAGTACATTAATTGCACATAAAAATTTGTGGCATGAACACTAGTTGAAGAAGCATCAATCCCAGAAATGGTTGTTTGGGTAGTACTTATTTCAAGTCTACTTTAGAGTTATCATTTCAAGGAAGCTTTTCATTGTTTAAGAAGGATGCAGATTGATGGTTTGTCATTAGATTCTATAACATATGAAATCTTCTTGTGGTGCTATAGCACTAGAAGAAGGATGGAAACTCCATGCTAAACTTGTTGACGATGACCACGTGAAGAGAATTTGAGAGAAGGAAAATCTTTAGAAGGGTTTTAGCGTGATAAGGATAGAAACCAAGTGGGAATCAGAGGATGTTTTGGAAGGGCTGTGGGTTACAAGATTGAAGGGGCTTAGCTTCCTAGCGGTGATATGGGGGATCCGTGTTCATCCATTCAAGTACTCTATATAACAAAGATGCTTTCCTATACCAGGCAGACAACTCTAGAGACATATGAGAGATGCATTTGAAACGCCTCAATTAAAGGCATGCGTAGAAATCAAGTGAGGAAGTTTTGTGTGGTTCGTATGAGCATCTTCAAACTTCAGACGGAACTGTCTGGATGGACAAAACTATTAAGTAGAGGGATGTATGGAAATTAACTTCTTTTGGAAGAAACACATTACTCATAATTTTTCGAGACATGAACAATGTGACAAGGAAAAGGAGAAGGATCATCAATTGCATAGAAACTCTACTTTGAACATGAGAAATTACCAAGAAGGATGATTTCATTAGTTCCTTCAAGATAATGTCTCCCAGCGCATAGTTCAAGTGTACATGCGCTGCACGAAAAGGAATAGGATTCCAAGGAGAGAAGAATTTTTTTTCATTTTTGACTTGGCTTGTTGATATATCATTGTTGGACACATTCTCTCTCCATATTTTTAAAATAAGAATTAAAAAATAACATCAAGGAACTACGAGCAATATTTTGTTTTAAGATGATCATTATTTAAGGATTTATTCATGATGTCTCTA
>CM035418.1:137230003-137232503 GCA_020310875.1 Ceratopteris richardii | reverse complement strand
CGAGTGGAAGAAAGATGCATAAGAAGAAAGTCCAATATTTCCAAAAGAAAGTAAGACTTCCTTTTCTCGTATATTTTCCATATACCTTTCCTACTTTATCCTCTACATCCAGAGACAAGTCTATGAGAACATCATAGTTTAAAGAAGAAGCAATTTCTTGTTTTGCATTATACTTGGGCATGTTTTAGTAGATTTGACAAAGAATTGCGTTGAGAGAAAGAAAAGTAGCAGATTTTTAAGACAACTTGTATGTTTTTTACTCATATGTATGAGTTATATATAAGTTGAAGCTTTTAAGTAGGCAGCTTATATGTTCCCTCAAAGAATTCTTGGAGTGTCAATACAGAGCTACTTGGTATATGACAAGTTGTAGAGAAGTATATTTCTTCTTTATCTAACTCTTGAGGTAAAAGAGTATTTGTAGCAAATGTTGGAGACTTGGAGAGAGGTTTTATGTTTGGAAAAGTTACCTCATATTCAGTATTTTCAGAAAACTTCAGAAAATTCAGATTTTTGATATACTAGTTAGTTGAAGAATCTACTTTCTATGATTGTCTAGATTTTTGGATACATGCTTGTATTCAAAAAGTCGTTCCATCAGATCCTATCACTTGATTGAGAAGTGGAGTTAGCCAAAAGAAAATTAAGAAGGTACTATCACATTTCACCCAGGTAGAATATGAAGATATGAAGTATCAACTTGCAGCTTTTGGAGTTCTCAAGGTGAGAAGTTTGTCCACTTATATTTCAAGTAGGAATTGTAGATTCTTGAGAAGAATTTGTTTGAAGAAAAGTTTTACAACTTTGTGAGAAGCATGGACACTTAGAGACATCCAAGTAAGAAATCAAACATTCAGTCATGAAGGTTTGATGAGAGCAGATTATACACAGGTATTTTGTTGGAGAGATCATTGATCTTGGATGATCTTGTATGATCTTGATAGATCTTATATGATCTTGAATGATCTTGAGCATTTATGAGTCAGTTGTCTATCCTTTGTTTATAAGGTTCTTAGCATTGGAAGAAGTAAGTCAAAGATTTAGGTCTTATCAGATTTGTGTTGCAGAGAGATAAAAGAAGATACTTGTTATGTTGCAAAAAGTTATTTTAGGTATTCCTATATTTCCTTTGTGAGTTTCTCTTTATGTTCGAGCTTTGAAAGAAGAAGGAAGAAGGAGAATGTATGGAGAAAGTTCCTGTTGGGATGTTCCTGTTCAGGAGAAGGTTCTAGAGTTCTATTGAAGAGAAATTTGTTATTTCAGAAAGGTATGTTTTGAGAGGTGCACACATATATGTTTATACCAGATTCTGAAGGAAAGAGGTATGAAGGACTTGCAGGTATGAACAAGGATGAAGACGTGATGACTTCATAAATATGAGATTTTGATGAGACTCATGAGTTGATTTTAGTTGATTTCAAATGATTTCAGTTGAGTTGAGTTGACTTGACTTGAGTATAGTCAGAGATGAACCAGCAGTGATCATAATACACTAAGTTGTGAGTTGTCATTCACAAGTTCCAGGATTCAGCTCTTGATTTTTTTTAGTGTATCTGCATGACGCAGCAGAAGTACGTTGAGAAACCTTTTTCGTAAGGTAAATGCAAATATGTGGATCCTAGTGTATGTTTTCAGGTTTGTGAAGACAGGAGATAGTAGGTCTAGAGTCAGTACTTGCTACATTTGTTGTCAAGCATTGATTGCTTGATGAGAACACTATTGGATATCTAGTTTGCATATTTTCTCAGGTATTATGGTTCATATACAGCAAGAAGTTTGAAGGAAATTCAAATTTAGTTTTAAAGAAGACTTTTGAAGAAAAGGTTTGAAGATCAATTCGGAAGTACAAGCTTGGAGCTTGTGATAGTTTGTAGCTTATAAAGTTTGCAATATCCATTTCATTTGTACCAATATGACATTGCAGGGGGGATTGTTGGAAACAATGTCCCATTGGTCAAAGATTGGTCACGATAGTCCATGTTGCTCACAGAAAACAACATCAGTAGTTCTCTTCTAAGGGTCCTTGTACAAGAACCGGCGTGAGCACCTTGGTTATGTGAGCAACCTCATCCAACCCATCTGGGTTCGATCCCCGACTTCAGCAGTGGAACAAAAAAGCGATTTTTGTTTTTATGCTTTTAGACATCAAAAACGGATGGATGGAGATTTTGTGAACGCTTTTCCGATTGAGTTTCGAAGAATGATCGTAGCGTTTTAAGCTTTTGGAAGAGCTTTTGGAGGGTACACAAAGCTATATAACAAGTGCTTGGCTTATTGTTTATTCATCCTTCACCTAGTTCAACAACAAGCTTTTGAGCTTTGTTACCTCAATAGAGGTGGTGCTTCTTAGCACATGGGGCAGCCATGTTGCTATTATGGAGCATGTTGAGGAGCGACAATGGACTTCTTCTTGGAGAAGAAGAGTGTGCTCACACTCTTGCTTATGGAGAGGCTATTAGCAGCTTGGTGGTGTGGATCGGCCATTCACATGATGTATTTG
>CM035418.1:137207503-137215003 GCA_020310875.1 Ceratopteris richardii | reverse complement strand
TGAGTGTTGGTCAGATTGTGGAGAAAGGTTTGCAGGTCAGATTCACACAACATGGAGCATATGTGGAGGACCCAAAACATGGATTCAGAAGGATAGCCAAAGGGGAGAAATCAGGTAGATTATTTACATTTGAGCTAGAAGATACAAAAAACATTGCTTTGTATAATTACAAGGATCAGACACTTTCAGAGTTAGAGATATGGCATAAGAGATTAGGGCACATAGGAGAAAGAACTCTTAAGCAAATGTGCAGGGATCAATGTGTGCTTGGGATACCTAATGTATCCAAGCAACACATGATTTACAAATGTGGATCATGTCAATTTGGTAAGTCTCACAGATTATCCTACTCAAGGAAAGGTTTCATGCATGAAGACTACCTAGACTTGGTACACACAGATGTTTGGGGACCTAGTAAGGACCCTTCCATTTCTGGTTCAAGATATTATGTGTCCTTCATTGATGACTATAGCAGGTGGACCATTTTATACTTTATGAAGCATAAAGATGAAGTGTTTAATTGTTTCAAGAGGTATCTTGCACTTGTTGAGAATCAAACAGGTAGAAGCTTGAAGAGGCTAAGATCAGATGGTGGAGGAGAGTACTTCTCCAATGAGTTTGAAGATTTCTTGTAGGAAAGAGGCATCAAAAGGGAGATCACTACAAGGTACTCACCTGAACAAAATGGGGTAGCAGAAAGAAGAAATAGACTTATAGTGGAAACAACTAGGTCTATGCTCAATGAGAAAAAGTTGCCAAATTACTTATGGGTAGAGAGTGTATCCACTGCCACTTATCTCATCAATAGGTTGCCATCCAAATCACTTGATGGCATGACTCCATATGAAGCTTGGCATGGTAAGAGACCCTCTCTGGATCATTGCAAAATCTTTGGTTGTGTTTGATGGAGAATGTTAATCTCCAAAAGAACAACTTACTCTTGTGATTAGAGCACCTCTATACCAAGAGTAAGTCAAACACTTCACTAATTTAGAGGATCAATTGCTAACTTATCAGAAATTAACAAATCTGTGAAGAAGATGACACACAGAAAAGTCTGCTGCATTGTTCATTCACATTGACCTATCAAATCTGTAAAGTTCTTGATGAAACTTTGTACGAATCATCTCCTAGAGATTGCGCAACTATTCCAAGTTGAATTACTCCAAAAGATTAAGTATAACTTGAGAAATTGATTTCACAAGTTACCTATGTCAGAAACTGTTACTCAGAACAGTCGACTTTACACCTGTAACTTTTAAGACTTGTTTCTCCTTGAATAGAACCTGTTTTACAAAATGCTTCTAGACATAAGTAGCTTATCTTCCAACTTAAAGATTAAGCCCTCACTCATGCAAAACTTTAAACTGTGCTGGGATAAATGACCAAAACATTGACTTCAAAATATGCGCCTGTTTTAGGAACCTGTGAATACACTTCACATATGAATGTTCCTTCACTTAATTCACTCAGCCTGATTACAATTGGAAGCTAAAACTTTGCACAGAGGTCAAGCAACTCTCAACTTAGACTTGTACAAAAGCATTCCACAATTGATCTGCTGTAGAAGGAAAACACGCAGAAACATCGGGCGCAAAATTTTTCATTTACTCAGAGAAAAATACAACTGAGTGATGAGAGCTAACACACATTCACTTTCCTCTATCTTATGACTTCTATCTCCCTCATTCTTGACTTCTAACTAATGTCACATAAGCTCTCATACATGTCCCGACTTTTCTCAAGGTATTTATAGATAATTTGTACATAATTCTTACTGAACAAAAGATCTAAGTCATCTATGACTATGCTAATGTACATATGTGTACACTTCTCTTGTCCTCTGATTGTAATCTTCTTCCACACTTTAGAAATTGATTCTTCCTTCATCATTTGATCTTCCAAGCCTTCAATTGGTGATTGGTATGCACCAACAGCTCCCCCTCAATCATCAATTGAGGTTTTCTCTGTCTTCTTTATACTTGCCATGTCTTTGAACCTTTGTAACTTAGGTCCATCCAAACTCTTTGTCATCATATCTGCCACCTGTTCTTTTGTTGGAGTGTACATCACTTCAATCTCTTTATCAAGTACCTTTTCCCTCAAGAAATGATACTGAATCTCTATATGCTTAGTCCTGGCATGGAAAACAGGGTTAGCTGCCAAATACAAAGAACTCATATTGTCTCCAAAAATTATTGGAGTACTATGATCAAACTCAAAACTTTTCATCAATGTCTTCAACCATATGACTTCTTTTGCAGCTTCTACCATTCCCTTATACTCAGCTTCTGTGGATGATAAAGCAACTGTATGTTGCTTCTTTGAACACCAAGACACTAACTTGTCTCCAACATAACATAGATATCCATGAGTAGACCTTCTATCATCTGAGTCACCTGCCCAATCTGCATCACTAAACACTTTGATTCTTGTGTCAGAAGTGAAACCATAATACAAACCTTCACTTAGGGTTCCCTTGATATATCTGAGTACCCTTTGGGCTGCAATCCAATGAGTCTTCTTTGGACAATGCATGAATTGTGACAACACACCTACTGCATATGATAGATCTGGCCTTGTCAAGGTAGCATAGATTAGACTACCTACCAAACTCTGATATTTCTTCATGTCATTGAACTCTTCACCTCCATACCTGCTTAATTTATGATTTACCTCCAATGGTGTAGTTGAGGTCCTGCAATCTTCCATGTTAAACTTGGCTAGAAGATTCTTCAAGTATCTCTCTTGTGAAACATATACTCCATGTTGAGTATACACAATCTGCATTCCTAGAAAATAAGATAAGTTTCCCAAATCACTTATCTTAAACTCCTTCTCTATTTGCTTCTTGAGTTCATTGATTCCTTGAGCATCTGTTCCTGTAACAATAATATCATCAACATAAATGCACATGTAAATATATCCATTTTCACTTGCCTTCATTAGCAAGCTACTATCTGCCTTTGATGCTTGAAACCCACATTCATTCAAGAACTTGACCAATCTGTAATTCCAAGCTCTTGGGGCTTGCTTCAACCCATATAAAGCTCTCTTGAGCTTACACACATAATCTGATCCAATTGATTCCATAAAGCCTTCTGGTTGCTCCATATATACTTCATCTGCAATGTAACCATTAAGAAATGCATTCTTCACATCCAATTGTGATAATTTCCATCCCTTGCAAGTAGCAATAGCAATCAATGTCCTAATTGTAGACATCTTAGCAACAGGACTAAAGGTTTCATCATAATCTATCCCATAAGTTTGGGCATAACCTTTAACCACAAGTCTAGCCTTATATCTAGACACCTTACCATCTGCAAACCTCTTTGTTTTATATACCCACTTGCATCCAATGACTTTCTGATTCTTTGGTCTTGGTACTAATTCCCAAGTTTCATTTTCAAGTAGAGCATCATACTCTTCTTGCATTGCCTTCTCCCAATTCTGTTTACCTTTGGCTTCTTCATAAGTAATTGGATCTTCTTCTGTTTTCACAATGTAGGCATAATCTTTTGTTGTTAGGAAAGATGTATCATAGCTATACCTTATAGGTTCTTTCCTTTCTCTTGTAGATCTCCTGATTTCTGCACTTCTTGAAGTTTCAGCCTCATTTGATTCTGGATCAAATCTTGGCCCTTCGTCTACATGATCCTGCACTCTACATCTAGAGTCAACTTCATCAACAATTTCTTCACAAACTTTTACCTTTGCCTTTCCTTTCCTTTGAATTACTTCAACATCTGTATACTCATTTGGTGATCCTGTATACCACATGTTTTGCTCATCAAATGTCACATCTTTAGTAACAAGAAATTGCTTTGTGGATGGACTCCACAACCTGTAACCCATTTGTCTATCATCATATCCAATAAACACATACTTCTCTGCTTTTGGTTCTAGCTTATGTCTTAATTGTGAAGGAACATAAGCATATGCAATACATCCAAATACTTTACAATGATCAAGACTAGGCTTCTTACCCCACCATGCTTCATAAGGGGTTCCTCCATCCAAAGCTTTGCAAGGCAACCTATTCACAAGGTATGTTGCAGTGTTAATGGCCTCTGCCCATAAGTAATTTGGACAATTCTTTTCCTTCATCATGGCTCTTGCAAACTCTACAAGAGTCCTATTCCTCCTTTCTGCTACTCCATTCTGTTGAGGGGAGTACCTGCAAGTTACTTCTCTTTTGATACCTGCATTCCACAAATAATCATCAAACTCTTTTGAGAAATACTCTCCCCCTCCATCTGATCTTAACCTCTTTAGCTTTTGTCCTGTGATCCTTTCTGCATAAGCATGAAAGTGTTTGAATGTCTTGAAGACTTCTGATTTGTCCTTGATTACATACAAAGTAATCCACCTGGTTGCATCATCAACAAACAACACATAATATCTGGATCCATTTATGCTATAGTCCCTTGAGGGACCCCATACATCTGTATGAACCAATTCAAGCATGTTTGAATACTTGTACCCTGATTTGTTATAAGAACTTTTATGTGCTTTACCTAATTGACAAGCTTCACACTTGTACACCATATGTTGCCCTTCAATGTTTGGCAATCCAAGCACCACCTGATTCTTTGACATCTCCTTTATAGCTCTCTCATTGAAATGACCTAGCCTTTTATGCCATAGGTCTAATTCAGATACCTTTTGACCTCCATAGGTAAACAATGCATGTCCCACATTACCTTGGACTTTGAGAGTGAACAATCTTCCTTCCTTTTTACCTGCAATTATGGTTCTATATCCCTGATTTGGATCTTGTACATAGACACCATCATTTGTAAATCTTACCTCATATCCTTTCTCCACAATTTGCCCTACACTTATCAAATTTTTAGGAATAGTAGGGACATAAAGTACCTTGCTCAGAAGTGTACTTCCACTCTTTGTCTTCACTGATCCAATGCTCTCCACTTTATGTTTAGTATTATCACCTGTCTGAACTGTATGTCCATTCATCCTTGCTTCCATATCAGTCATCAAGGATAGATTCCCACTCAGATGATTGCTGCACCCTGAGTCAATATAAAACACTCTTTGATCTTCTTTTATTGATTCATGAGTTGCATTCAGGATAAGAGTCATGTCATCCTTCTGATCTGATGCATAATTATAATAATTATTGTTGTAGGACTGAGATTGGAAGTTTCTTCCACCTCCTCTACCATATGATGTCCTACCACCTCTTCCTCTGAAATTGCCTCTTTGGTTTCTGCCTCCTCTACCTCTTTGACTATAACTCTGATTGTTGTATCCTCCACTTTGATTATTATACCAACAATCATTTGCCAAATGATTTGTTCTGCCACAAATCCAACAAGCTTTAGCATTATCTTTGTTCTTACCTCCTCTTCCTTTACCTCTGAAATTTGTCTTCCCTTTTGTGAAATTGGCTTGATTTGAATTCCCTTCATCATCATTTGATTGCTTTCCCTTGCCATTCTTTTTCTTGTCTTTGGAGTACATAGCTTGACTTGTACTTCTATCATTGTCTCCTTTAAGATCCTGCTCAAAGGTTAGCATGTGTCCTAGCAATTGATTAAGGTCAGGAGTAAAGTGATCAAGTGACAACTCTATGGACAAGATAAAAGGCTTCCACTTCTCATCACCTCTTAGACCTGTAAGTATTTGTCTTACCAACTTTTCTTCTTCAATATCTTCATCCACTGCTCCCAAGCTATCTGCAATATCTTTCATTCTTGCCACATAATCTGAAATTGATTGTGAGCTCTTCTTCTTGAAAGTTGTAAACTCAGCCCATAGTGAGGACTTCCTTGACTTAGTTGTATTTTGGAAATGCTCTTCCAAGGCATTCCAAACATCTGTAGCACTTTCTAAACCTCTGATGTGAGGTAGAAGGTAATCATTTACAGCCATGTAGATGATACTCCTTGCTTGAGCATCCTTTCTCATCCAAGTCTTCAACATTGCAAGTTCTTCCCTAGTAGGAATACTTGGATCTGCAAATTCTGGTTTTTCTTCATCTCCTGTAATAAATGATATAAGATCTTTGCTCATGAGGTGTGTTTCCATCCTCATGGACCATGCTGGATAGTTCTCCCTATCTAGCTTATCAATCTGCAAGCTTTCTCCCATCTTGTATCCACCTGTGTATTGAAACTTCAAGCTTTACAAACAATGTATATACCTTTACTTCGAATTGAACTCCTTTTGCCTTTCTTAATGTCAATTTGTCTTCTCCCAAGCTTTGACTCCAAGCTTTCACTTCTTGATCCTTCAAGTGTTGAATTTCTTGAATCTGCAGCAGTCGAAATCCTCCTTTTCTTCAAAATTGATGTCTCCTGCTCTGATACCACTGATGGAGAATGTTAATCTCCAAAAGAACAACTTACTCTTGTGATTAGAGCACCTCTATACCAAGAGTAAGTCAAACACTTCACTAATTTAGAGGATCAATTGCTAACTTATCAGAAATTAACAAATCTGTGAAGAAGATGACACACAGAAAAGTCTGCTGCATTGTTCATTCACATTGACCTATCAAATCTGTAAAGTTCTTGATGAAACTTTGTACGAATCATCTCCTAGAGATTGCGCAACTATTCCAAGTTGAATTACTCCAAAAGATTAAGTATAACTTGAGAAATTGATTTCACAAGTTACCTATGTCAGAAACTGTTACTCAGAACAGTCGACTTTACACCTGTAACTTTTAAGACTTGGTTCTCCTTGAATAGAACCCGTTTTACAAAATGCTTCTAGACATAAGTAGCTTATCTTCCAACTTAAAGATTAAGCCCTCACTCATGCAAAACTTTAAACTGTGCTGGGAGAAATGACCAAAACATTGACTTCGAAATATGCGCCTGTTTTAGGAACCTGTGAATACACTTCACATATGAATGTTCCTTCACTTAATTCACTCAGCCTGATTACAATTGGAAGCTAAAACTTTGCACAGAGGTCAAGCAACTCTCAACTTAGACTTGTACAAAAGCATTCCACAATTGATCTGCTGTAGAAGGAAAACACGCAGAAACATCGGGCGCAAAATTTTTCATTTACTCAGAGAAAAATACAACTGAGTGATGAGAGCTAACACACATTCACTTTCCTCTATCTTATGACTTCTATCTCCCTCATTCTTGACTTCTAGCTAATGTCACATAAGCTCTCATACATGTCCCGACTTTTCTCAAGGTATTTATAGATAATTTGTACATAATTCTTACTGAACAAAAGATCTAAGTCATCTATGACTATGCTAATGTACATATGTGTACACTTCTCTTGTCCTCTGATTGTAATCTTCTTCCACACTTTAGAAATTGATTCTTCCTTCATCATTTGATCTTCCAAGCCTTCAATTGGTGATTGGTAGTACAGAGGTAATTTACTTATGTGTCTATGTTGATGACATCATCATTACAGGTAATGATGTCAATGGGATTAGACATATCAAAGGACAGATGATGAAAGAATTCAAGATTAGTGATCTTGGATTACTAAAATATTTCC
>CM035418.1:137182503-137197503 GCA_020310875.1 Ceratopteris richardii | reverse complement strand
AGGGAAGACCATACACTTCTTGATTCAAACCAGGTGATTACAAGATTGGGCAGAGAGATGCTCAAGGTGCAAACTTAAGACTATAAGTTACACTTAGGGCTAACAAGCCACCCTATAAGTAAATAACTTCAATACAACAGATTCTTCCCATCAGCATAAGGGACCACTGATACACAGACTAACTCAGAACAATACAAAGAATTTCTCAAGAGGATAGAACCTAAGCAACAACACTGACTCACAGAAAAGAAGAATCCAAGCTACTCTCTTACACTATAGTGCTCATAGCCCTCCACTGAGAAGCCCACCCTCTGTATACACACTACAGAGTAGCTCCTACAATAGGCTTGAAACCACCAAGTGTGAGAGAGGACTTCTGCACGTATACACGAACCTTTGTTTCTCTAAAATTGTACCCCAAATGAGCACAAATCCATTATTTTTATAGGCCCCAATAGGCCAAGAGCCTTGCCGAATCTTCACGTCCATTGATCATGCGCCGGTTCATCACCCAAAATTGGAGGAGTAGGTCAAATATTCCCTTGATTTGAATTAGATCCACAAAAATAGGTAGTCGCAGTGAATGGTTGGCGGCAACATTTGTTCATCCACTTTTACTTTTTACCCTGCAAACTTTTCTTCTTTTTACCTGCCATCTGAGGTTCTCATTTTGTGGTTTTGCTGTTTCACATAACCTTCCGAATATTAGAAAAACAAATTCTGGTCATATCCAACCAGATTAATCCTTCACTTGACTATCTGAGTGTGGAAGCCTCTGCTTTTTGCTCATGTTTTCTTTGCAAAAGTGGACCTCTTATGACTGGTCTTTCCTCTGTCTGCACCGTTACTTCATGCTCCGACAGATATCCTTTTCTGGACAATCTTCTTTGATATGTGTGGGTGTGCATGTGTGTACGTGATGGTGTGTGTGTGTGTGTGTGGAGGTATGTGTGTGGGTGGGTGTGTGCGTGCAAGGGGGTGCATATGTGCAATTGAAGGGGGTAGGTGTGGGTGTGCATTTGAGGATGTGGGTGTATGTATGTGAGTGGGTGTACATATGCGTGTATGTGAGGGTGTATGTCTGCATGTATGAGTGTATCTGTGTGTATGTGTGCATGTGGGTGTGTGAGTGTATGTCTCGGTGTGTGAGTGTATGTCTCGGTGTGTGTGTGTGGGTGTGTGTGTGATTGTGTGGGTGTGTGTGTATGTGAATGCATATGTGTGTATGTATAATTGTGCGTGTATGTGCATGGGTGTGGGAGAGATAGAGAGTGAGGGGGTGGAGTGTGTGCGCGAGGGGGGCGGAGGTGTGAGGGGCGGGGGGCGGAGGGTGGGTGTGTGAGGGGCGGGGGGCGGAGGCGGAGGTGTGAGGGGCGGGGGGCGGAGGGCGGGTGTGTGAGGGGCGGGGGGCGGAGGCGGAGGTGTGAGGGGCGGAAGGCGGAGGGCGGGTGTGTGAGGGGCGGGGGGCGGAGGCGTGCGGGTGGGTGGTGCGGAGGCCAGCGGGCGGGGGAGGAGAGAGAAGGGAGGGGGAAGAGAGAGGGGAAGAGAGAGAGGGTGGCGGAGGGCGGGTGTGTGAGGGGCGGGGGGTGGAGGCGGGCAGGTGGGTGGTGCGGAGGCCAGCGGGCGGGGGAGGAGAGAGAAGGGAGGGGAAGAGAGAGGGGAAGAGAGAGAGGGAGATAGAAAGAGAGAGAGAGAGAGAGAGAGAGAGAGAGAGAGAGAGAGAGAGAGAGAGAGAGAGAGAGAGAGAGAGAGAGAGAGAGAGAGAGAGAGAGAGAGAGAGAGAGAGAGAGAGAGAGAGAGAGAGAGAGAGAGAGAGAGAGAGAGAAAGGGAGGGATTCACACGCAGGGAAAAGAGAGAGAGAGAAAAAGGGAAAAGAGAGAGAGAGAGAAAAAGGGAGAAGAGAGAGAGAAAAAGGGAGAGAGGAACCGAGAGAGAGAGGGAAAGAGAGAGAAAGGGAAAAGAAAAAAAAGGGATAGAGAGAGATAGTTATCAAAACAACCGAGGTAGCAAAGAAAAGATGACAGCAAATATATCCGTGTCAGAACTCAAATATATCCGTGTCAGAGCACTTGAACACTTCCTGAAGCTTCATCCCAAGGCATCTGAGAGTTTCCGACCTCTACAGACCCCCACATCAAGCTTTTGCACCGTCCCGGTGCAATAACTCCTTTATATGCTTATTTCAATGAGATTTAACTGCAATTACTGAAAAGAAACATGGTATGTACAAGGGATAGAATGCTTCCACTTTGTCCTAGTTCCGATACTTCTTCACCCTGGAGATGTTGACGAGGGGCATCCTTTTACCCTGCAGATCTTCCAGATGCACTGCACCATGTGGCAATACCTTGATAACCTTATATGGTCCTGACCATTTGGGGGCCAATTTAGTCGAAATTGCCGGGACTTGATGCACTAAAACCATGGACCCTTCCTGAACTTCATTGGATCTCAGATACCTGTCATGCAACCTCTTGCGCTCTTCTTGTGTTACCAGAAGTTTTTGCATTGCCCCTTCTCTGTACTCTTCTAATGCCACCAATCTCTGAATGGGGGGTTGAATGCCAATGGTTTTGATTCCTAGTTCCTTTCTGATGATGAACTCGAATGGTGCCAATGCTTCTTTCCCATATACTAACCGAAATGGAGTTTCGCCTGTGGTTCCCCTCTTCGTGGTTCTGAAAGCCCAAATTGCACCAATCAGTGCTAGCGGCCAAGAGCTTTGATGATCAAAAGATAAATTGCGAAGTAGTCCAATCAAAATCTTATTGGAACTCTCTGCTTGGCCATTTGCCCTTGGGTAGTAGGCACACGATTTTTTATGGAAGATTTTGTACCTGTCAAATATAAACTGGAGCAATTGATTTACAAAATGTGTGCCCCTATCACTAGTAATTTCTAGTGGGCAACCAAATCTTGAGAAAATACGTTTATACATAAATTTAGCTACTGTTAAAGCCGTGCAGTCCACAGTAGCTTTAGCCTCTATCCATTTAGTGGCATAGCATGTGGCCATCAAAATATACTTTTTACCTCTTGGTTGCCCAGTTGGGCTAATTGGTCCTATGAAATCAAGACCCCATCATTCAAATGGGAGCCATCCGGTAGATATGACTAATGGTTGGAAGTTCAATCTGGTTGGCGTGGGAGCACACCTCTGGCAGATGTTGCATTCTTTAGAAAACTTGATTGCATCCTTGAAAATATGAGGCCACCATAAACCTTTGTGGATGATTCTATGAGCCAATTCTTCCCCCTTTAGATGTCCTTCATTGTGTGCAGCCTCCAACAAAAGATTTACCTCTTCTGGATAGACACACCTTCTCAATATATCATCCTGACAGTATTTATATAAATTTCCATTTATAAGAGAATATGCTTTGGTTTTGAGGAGCAGTCTTCTCTTTTCCACAGGTGTCAAGTGTTCTGGGATCTTTCCAGTAGTCAGAACATGAAGAATTTCATCATACCAACCTGTCCGAATTGCTACTAGAAAAAGATTGCTATCCACCAATTCATCATTAATACCTGTTGCCTTTTCGCTCATTGCCGTCCTGGATACTTGATCTGCATGTAGTGCTCTTTTCCTGGCTTAATATGAATATCAAAATTAAATTCTTGAAATAGGAGTAACCATCTCCAGATCCTTCCAGCTACTCTAGGCTTGTTTATCAAATACTTCAAGGGCTGATGATTAGAAATAACAATGAAATGTACACCAAGGAGATAATGTTGGAACTTCTGAAGAGCAAATACGATAGCCAACCCTTCTCTTTCCGTTGTACTATAATTTCTTTCAGCTTGGTTGAGTAATCTGCTTGCATAAGAGATAGGTCTATCCACTTTGTGAGATGATGGTTGAGCTAGGACTGCACCAACAACATGAAGACTAGCATCTGTATGCACATGAAATTCCAATGACCAATTAGGAACACTTAAAAGTGGAGCAGTACATAGCCTCAACTTTAGTTCACAAAATGCTTTGTCAGCTTCAGCACTCCATGAGAAAGGGATCTTTTTGCTGGTAAGCCTTGACAAGGGCTTAGCAATTTCCGAATACATCCTAATGAATCTTCTGTGATACCCTGCATGTCCCAAGAAACTTTGCACTTCCTTTAGGCTTTGTGGAATTGGCATGGAAAGAATAGCTGTAACCTTTGCAGGGTCAACAGTTATACCTTCAGCAGATACTATGTGACCAAGAAGAGTGCCCTTAGTGACCAAAAAGTGACATTTATCAGGATTCAATTTCAAACCTGTTATGAGACATTGCTCAAAAATTTCTTTTAGATTTTCCAAATGGTCATGGAAATCTTGAACTGCTGCCCTTCTATCTGTACTTGAAAATACTGAAAAGTCATCCATGAACATGCGTAGAAAGGTTGTTAACCATTTGCCCAATATCAGATACATCGTTCTATTAAATGAAGCTGGTGCATTCTTCAAACCAAAAGCCATTCGAGTATAGACATAAGTGCCCCAGGGAGTGACAAAGGCTGTTTTGTCCCTATCATCAGGATGGATCACTATCTGATTGTAGCCACTAAAACCATCCAAGAAACTATACAAAGTGTGACCAGCTACCTCTTCAAGTACTTGCTCTGTGAAGGGCTGAGGAAATCCATCTTGAATAGTCACTTTATTCAAAGCACGGAAATCAACACATACCCTTATTTTTCCGCTATTTTTCTTGGGCACAATAACCATAGAGGAGAGCCACCTGGAATGTTCTACTGGCACAATTATACCTGCTTCCTCTAGTTTTGTAATCTCTGCCTTTACCGCCTCTGCATACTTCGGATTGAGTCGATATGGCCTACTTCTTACTGGCGCGGCTCCCTCAACTAAGGGTATCCGATGTAACCCAAGCTCTTCTGGTATTCCTGTTAAGTCTTTTTAGGACCATGCGAAGACACTTTTGTAAGTAAAAAGCAAAGAAGTTACCTTTTGTAGCAAAGGAGGATAATGCCACAACCAGGATGCCAAATGGACTACTTGAGGGTTCTCTTCATCCCCTAAATTGACTTCTTGAACTAATGTTTCAGGACTACTCTTGCTTGAGAAATCATCTCCACTATATGCAGGAGTGGATTTTAATTTATATTATGCAACATGTTCTTCCATCCATCCTTGAGGTATATCTACAAAAGGCAGGTCTTCTCTGCTCTTAAGTTCACAATCTTCTACCTCTGATTCTTTTGTATGGCTTGCCCTTTCAAAGTTTGTATTTTCCTGCAATTGCTTATTCTCCAATACCTTGTGATCTTCATTGCTCTTTTTTGTAATTACCTTATCTGCAACTTCTTCCTCAATTTCATTAATCTCCACTGTGCAACACTCTGCACTTCCCATCATCCAATTTAACAATGTATCCTCTTCTTGGGGTAAAGAGGGCATTACCTGAGTGTCTACAGTATATCCAGTGGTTTTTCCTGAATCAAATCCCTCTTTCAAATGTAATTGTAGTTGGCTATTGGTGCTTGTTGAAATCCATAGTTTGTTTTTCCCCCAATCTTGCAAAGCTTTTGCTTGTCTTAGCCAAGGTCTCCCCAGGAGCAAAGGATAGGAAGTCTCCTGTGGAAGTGCAATAACAACAAAATCTAACACAAAGTGGCAACCCTGTACTACCATCAATACCTTTTCAATAATGCCAAGTGGCGCAACCCGATGTTGATCTGCCAATGTAACCGTGAATGGTGCCAACTTGGTGGGGTTCAATTTCAGCTTCTTCATTGTAAAATCTGGCATCAAATTGATACCAGAGCCTCCATCTATGATCACACCTGTAAGAGCTTCATCCTTTATAAAAACTGATAATCTCGAACTTTAGTAGTCTGCTAAGGGTGCAGGAGGAAAATCAACCATGAATCCATCTATACTAGGTGATTGGACTAAGTGAGCAGAGTGTATAATTTTCAGTAAGTCACCTCTTATTTTTGAATCCATCCTTATAAGTTCATATAGACTAACCTTGTGATGAATACCTTTCAAGATCTGTTCAATGTTTACCTCCTGCGTGTTTTCTTGCAGACTTGTTGGTTGACCCTTTAGAGAAGTAGTCATCTTATCATAAGCTCCTTCAATTTCCACTTGGTCCTTCCATCCAGACTTCTTTTCTTCCTCTTTTTCCTGAATTTCTTGTTGTTCCCCCCTAAGGTTTGCTGGTGCTTGCCTAGCTCTGGTCATCATGGGCATAGCAGAGGATGAAACAGCATAGGATTGAGTAGTCATACCTTCTACTGGTGGGGAGACTGCAATCATGTGAATTGGAGCAGGACGACCTCTTGGGCAATCTTTGGTATAATGATCCTTGGCCTCTAGACAATGTTGACAGGGAGGTGCATCTTCTGGAAGAGAACACATATTTTGCATGTGGCCGTACTCACCACAACGATAGCACATCAAAGGTCTACTATATCTAGGCCTTGCAGGCCGATTCTCCTCTCTATTTGAAGTATTTGATGTACTAGCATAATATGAATCCAAATTTTGAGGGTTACCTCTCTGCTGTGTACCCTTGAGGTAGTAGCAATCTCTGGCTTCATGACCATCTTTTCCACAAAATTGACAGCTTACCTTAATAGGGCAATTAGCATTGGAATGTCCATTGTTGTTACAGATTGTACACCAAATTTGTCTCCTTATATCCTGAGTGGTCTTCAAGTCTTCTAACTCTCGGCGAAGCTGGGCTACTTCATCATCAGTGCAACGCAGTGGCGGCAAGACCTTCTCTTCTTGTTGATTTTGTTGCATCTTCAATGCTTCCAGTTCCCTCCTTAGTTGCTCAATAGGATCCAGATCTGCAGCATACTTTTGTTGTGTATCCCCTTCAAAATGTTGCCTTGCTTCTTCAATGCGTGATGCCACTGCAACAAAATCATTGAGGGTCGCATCCAATCTAAGAGATTCACGAAGCTTTTGTTGAGATGACCTGGGCAGAGCCTTTTCAATCCACTTTTTAACCAAGAAATCACCTCGAGCATGTGGTAGTCGTGCAACAAGTGCTTTTGTTCTAGTGTGAAGTTCATGAAAAGATTCACCTGGTCTTAGCTTCAAATTCTCTAGCTGATCTAGAGCTCTTTCTGAGGAATCACTTGGTCGAAATGTCTGTGAGAATGCCGCCTTCAGAGCCTCCCATGTAGTGAAATGGCCATCTGCGTACTGACTATACCATTTATCTGCAAGGCCCTCCAATGTGGATGGAAAAAGTGCCAGCATTGCATCCTCTCTATTTTGCAGACCTCTTCCACGGCATAAAGAGATGAATATCCTCACATGATCATCAGCATCCTCATAGGCTTGTTCCTTGAAGGTAGGGAATTTGATATTTAATCTGGAGAGTAAATGAGAGAGATCCTCCATTTGTACTGGGGTTTCTTCGGACGTATCTGAGGAGAATTCTAGAGTTCTCCTATACCCCTCTTTTGACAATGGTGTCGCACCCAAATCAATAGATAAATTTAGGGAGGACAGAGGGGAGGTATGATGGAGAGTGTTAATCTCCAAAAGAACAACTTATTCTTGTGATTAGAGCACCTCTATACCAAGAATAAGTCAAAACCTTTCACTCTTTAGAGAATCAACTTCTAATTATCAAAAGATGAACAAATCTGTGAAGAAGATGAAACACAGAAAAGTCTGCTGCACTATTTTTCCATATTGACCTATCAAATGTGTAAAGTTTTTGATGAAACTTTGTACGAAGTATCTCCTAGAGATTGCGCATCTACTCCAAGTTGAATCACTTCAAAAGATTAAGTATAACTTGAGAAATTGATTTCACAAATTACCTATGTCAGAAACTGTCATTCAAAACAGTCGACTTTACACCTGTAACTTTTAAGACTTGGTTCTCCTTGAATAGAACCCGTTTTACAAAATGGTTCTAGACATAAGTAGCTTATCTTCCAACTTAAAGATTAAGCCCTCACTCATGCAAAACTTTAAACTGTGCTGGGAGAAATGACCAAAACATTGACTTCGAAATATGCGCCTGTTTTAGGAACCTGTGAATACACTTCACATATGAATGTTCCTACACTTAATTCACTCAGCCTGATTACAATTGGAAGCTGAAACTTTGCACAGAGGTCAAGCAACTCTCAACTTAGACTTGTACAAAAGCATTCCACAATTGATCTACTGTAGAAGGAGAACACGCAGAAACATCGGGCGCAAAACTTTTCATTTACTCAGAGAAAATACAACTGAGTGATGAGAGCTAACTCAAATTTACTTTCCTCTATCTCATGACTTCTATCTCCCTCATTCTTGACTTCTAACTATTGTCACATAAGCTCTCATACATGCCCCGACTTTTCTCAAGGTATTTATAGATAATTTGTACATAATTCTTACTGAACAAAAGATCTAAGTCATCTATGACTATGCTAATGTACATATGTGTACACTTCTCTTGTCCTCTGATTGTAATCTTCTTCCACACTTTAGGAATTGATTCTTCCTTCATCATTTGATCTTCCAAGCCTTCAATTGGTGATTGGTCTGCACCAACAGCTCCCCCTCAATCATCAATTGAGGTCTTCTCTGTCTTCTTGACACTTGCCATGTCTTTGAACCTTTGTAACTTAGGTCCATCCAAACTCTTTGTCATCATATCTGCCACTTGTTCTTTTGTTGGAGTGTACATCACTTCAATCTCTTTATCAAGTACCTTTTCCCTCAAGAAATGATACTGAATCTCTATATGCTTAGTCCTGGCATGAAAAACAGGATTAGCTGCCAAATACAAAGAACTCATATTGTCTCCAAAAATTATTGGAGTACTATGATCAAACTCAAAACTCTTCATCAAGGTCTTCAACCATATCACTTCTTTTGCAGCTTCTACCATTCCCTTATACTCAGCTTCTGTAGATGATAAAGCAACTGTATGTTGCTTCTTTGAACACCAAGAAACTAACTTGTCTCCAACATAACATAGATATCCATGAGTAGACCTTCTATCATCTGAGTCACCTGCCCAATCTGCATCACTAAACACTTTGATTCTTGTGTCAGAAGTGAAAACATAATACAAACCTTCACTTAGGGTTCCCTTGATATATCTGAGTACCCTTTGGGCTGCAATCCAATGAGTCTTCTTTGGACAATGCATGAATTGTGACAACACACCTACTGCATATGATAGATCTGGCCTTGTCAAGGTAGCATAGATTAGACTACCTACCAAACTCTGATATTTCTTCATGTCATTGAATTCTTCACCTCCATATCTGCTTAATTTATGATTTACCTCCAATGGTGTAGTTGAGGTCTTGCAATCTTCCATGTTAAACTTGACTAGAAGATTCTTCAAGTATCTCTCTTGTGAAACATATACTCCATGTTGAGTATACACAATCTGCATTCCTAAAAAATAAGATAAGTTTCCCAAGTCACTTATCTTAAACTCCTTCTCTATTTGCTTCTTGAGTTCATTGATTCCTTGAGCATCTGTTCCTGTAACAATAATATCATCAACATAAATACACATGTAAATGTATCCATTTTCACTTGCCTTCACTAGCAAGCTACTATCTGCCTTTGATGCTTGAAAACCACATTCATTCAAGAACTTGACCAATCTGTAATTCCAAGCTCTTGGGGCTTGCTTCAACCCATATAAAGCTCTCTTGAGCTTACACACATAATCTGATCCAATTGATTCCATGAAGCCTTCTGGTTGCTCCATATATACTTCATCTGCAATGTAACCATTAAGAAATGCATTCTTCACATCCAATTGTGATAATTTCCATCCCTTGCAAGTAGCAATAGCAATCAATGTCCTAATTGTAGACATCTTAGCAACAGGACTAAAGGTTTCATCATAATCTACCCCATAATTTTGGGCATAACCTTTAACCACAAGTCTAGCCTTATATCTAGACACCTTACCATCTGCAAACCTCTTTGTTTTATATACCCACTTGCATCCAATGACTTTCTGATTCTTTGGTCTTGGTACTAATTCCCAAGTTTCATTTTCAAGTAGAGCATCATACTCTTCTTGCATTGCCTTCTCCCAATTCTGTTTACCTTTGGCTTCTTCATAAGTGGTTGGATCTTCTTCTGTTTTCACAATGTAGGCATAATCTTTTGTTGTTAGGAAAGATGTATCATAACTATACCTTATAGGCTCTTTCCTTTCTCTTGTAGATCTCCTGATTTCTGCACTTCTTGAAGTTTCAGCCTCATTTAATTCTGGATCAAATCTTGGCCCTTCTTCTACATGATCCTGCATTCTACATCTAGAGTCAACTTCATCAACAATTTCTTCACATACTTTTACCTTTGCCTTTCCTTTCCTTTGAATTTCTTCAACACCTGTATACTCATTTGGTGATCCTGAATACCACACATTTTGCTCATCAAATGTCACATCTTTAGTAACAAGAAATTGCTTTGTGGATGGACTCCACAACCTGTAACCCATTTGTCTATCATCATATCCAATAAACACATACTTCTCTGCTTTTGGTTCTAGCTTATGTCTTAATTGTGAAGGAACATAAGCATATGCAATACATCCAAATATTTTGCAATGATCAAGACTAGGCTTCTTACCCCACCATGCTTCATAAGGGGTTCCTCCATCCAAAGCTTTGCAAGGCAACCTATTCACAAGGTATGTTGCAGTGTTAATGGCTTCTGCCCATAAGTAATTTGGACAATTCTTTTCCTTCATCATGGCTCTTGCAAACTCTACAAGAGTCCTATTCCTCCTTTCTGCTACTCCATTCTGTTGAGGGGAGTACCTGCAAGTTACTTCTCTTTTGATACCTGCATTCCACAAATAATCATCAAACTCTTTTGAGAAATACTCTCCCCCTCCATCTGATCTTAACCTCTTTAGCTTTTGTCCTGTGATCCTTTCTGCATAAGCATGGAAATGTTTGAATGTCTTAAAGACTTCTGATTTATCCTTGATTACATACAAAGTAATCCACCTGGTTGCATCATCAACAAACAACACATAATATCTGGATCCATTTATGCTATAGTCCCTTGAGGGACCCCATACATCTGTATGAACCAATTCAAGCATGTTTGAATACTTATACCCTGATTTGTTATAAGAACTTTTATGTGCTTTACCTAATTGACAAGCTTCACACTTGTACACCATATGTTGCCCTTCAATGTTTGGCAATCCAAGTACCACCTGATTCTTTGACATCTCCTTTATAGCTCTCTCATTGAAATGACCTAGCCTCTTATGCCATAGGTCTAATTCAGACACCTTTTGACCTCCATAGGTAAACAATGCATGTCCCACATTACCTTGAACTTTGAGAGTGAACAATCTTCCTTCCTTTTTACATGCAATTATGGTTCTATATCCTTGATTTGGATCTTGTACATAAACACCATCATTTGTGAATCTTACCTCATATCCTTTCTCCACAATTTGCCCTACACTTATCAAATTTTTAGGAATAGTAGGAACATAAAGTACCTTACTCAGAAGTGTACTTCCACTCTTTGTCTTCACTGATCCAATGCTCTCCACTTTATGTTTGGTATTGTCACCTGTTTGAACTGTATGTCCATTCACCCTTGCTTCCATATCAGTCATCAAGGATAGATTCCCACTCAGATGGTTGCTGCACCCTGAGTCAATATAAAACACTCTTTGATCTTCTCCCACTGATTCATGAGTTGCATTCAGGATAAGAGTCATGTCATCCTTCTGATCTGATGCATAATTGTAATAATTATTGTTGTAGGACTGAGATTGGAAGTTTCTTCCACCTCCTCTACCATATGATGTCCTACCACCTCTTCCTCTGAAATTGCCTCTTTGGTTTCTGCCTCCTCTACCTCTTTGACTATAATTCTGATTGTTGTATCCTCCATTTTGATTATTATACCAACAATCATTTGCCAAATGATTTGTTCTGCCACAAATCCAACAAGCTTTAGCATTATCTTTGTTCTTACCTCCTCTTCCTTTACCTCTGAAATTTGTCTTCCCTTTTGTGAAGTTGGCTTGATTTGAATTCCCTTCATCATCATTTGATTGCTTTCCTTTGCCATTCTTTTTCTTGTCTTTGGAGTACATAGCTTGACTTGTACTTCTATCATTGTCTCCTTTAAGATCCTGCTCAAAGGTTAGCATGTGTCCTAGCAATTGATTAAGGTCAGGAGTAAAGTGATCAAGTGACAATTCTATGGACAAGATGAAAGGCTTCCACTTCTCATCTCCTCTCAAACCTGTAAGTATTTGTCTTACCAACTTTTCCTCTTCAATGTCTTCATCCACTGCTCCCAAGCTATCTGCAATATCTTTCATCTTTGCCACATAATCTGAGATTGATTGTGAGCTCTTCTTCTTGAAGGTTGTGAACTCAGCCCATAGTGAAGACTTCCTTGACTTAGTTGTATTTTGGAAATGCTCTTCCAAGGCATTCCAAACATCTGTAGCACTTTCTAAACCTCTGATGTGAGGTAGAAGGTAATCATTTACAGCCATGTAGATGATACTCGTTGCTTGAGCATCCTTTCTCATCCAAGTCTTCAACATTGCAAGTTCTTCCCTAATAGGAATACTTGGATCTGCAAATTCTGGTTTTTCTTCATCTCCTGTAATAAATGATATAAGATCTTTGCTCATGAGGTGTGCTTCCATCCTCATGGACCATGCTGGATAGTTCTCCCTATCTAGCTTATCAATCTGCAAGCTTTCTCCCATCTTGTATCCACCTGTGTATTGAAACTTCAAGCTTTACAAACAATGTATATACCTTTACTTCGAATTGAACTCCTTTTGCCTTTCTTGATGTCAATTTGTCTTCTCCCCAAGCTTTGACTCCAAGCTTTCACTTCTTAATCCTTCAAGTGTTGAATCTCTTGAATCTGCAGCAGTCGAGATCTTTCTTTCTTCAAATTTCTTCAGATTGATGTTTCCTGCTCTGATACCACTGATGGAGAGTGTTAATCTCCAAAAGAACAACTTATTCTTGTGATTAGAGCACCTCTATACCAAGAATAAGTCAAAACCTTTCACTCTTTAGAGAATCAACTTCTAATTATCAAAAGATGAACAAATCTGTGAAGAAGATGAAACACAGAAAAGTCTGCTGCACTATTTTTCCATATTGACCTATCAAATGTGTAAAGTTTTTGATGAAACTTTGTACGAAGTATCTCCTAGAGATTGCGCATCTACTCCAAGTTGAATCACTTCAAAAGATTAAGTATAACTTGAGAAATTGATTTCACAAATTACCTATGTCAGAAACTGTCATTCAAAACAGTCGACTTTACACCTGTAACTTTTAAGACTTGGTTCTCCTTGAATAGAACCCGTTTTACAAAATGCTTCTAGACATAAGTAGCTTATCTTCCAACTTAAAGATTAAGCCCTCACTCATGCAAAACTTTAAACTGTGCTGGGAGAAATGACCAAAACATTGACTTCGAAATATGCGCCTGTTTTAGGAACCTGTGAATACACTTCACATATGAATGTTCCTACACTTAATTCACTCAGCCTGATTACAATTGGAAGCTGAAACTTTGCACAGAGGTCAAGCAACTCTCAACTTAGACTTGTACAAAAGCATTCCACAATTGATCTACTGTAGAAGGAGAACACGCAGAAACATCGGGTGCAAAACTTTTCATTTACTCAGAGAAAATACAACTGAGTGATGAGAGCTAACTCAAATTTACTTTCCTCTATCTCATGACTTCTATCTCCCTCATTCTTGACTTCTAACTATTGTCACATAAGCTCTCATACATGCCCCGACTTTTCTCAAGGTATTTATAGATAATTTGTACATAATTCTTACTGAACAAAAGATCTAAGTCATCTATGACTATGCTAATGTACATATGTGTACACTTCTCTTGTCCTCTGATTGTAATCTTCTTCCACACTTTAGGAATTGATTCTTCCTTCATCATTTGATCTTCCAAGCCTTCAATTGGTGATTGGTCTGCACCAACAAGGTAGACTCACTAGCCGTGGTTATTGCTAACTTGTTAAGGCTTCTTCGAACACGAAGAGATTCCTTATCTGCTCGTGTATGGGTCATGTACCTATTCGCAATTGCAATAGGGAAAAACACCTCTCACAGAAATGCAAAGGTCCCACCGGGCGTGCCAAACTGTAGAGGAGGTACTGGGATATCCACTTTTATAGAAAATAAACACTTCCAGTACGTCACCTACTCGAGGGGGGTTCTCTTTAGGGAAGTATACCCTTTAACATTTCTGTGAGCAGGCAGATACAAAGTTTGCACAGAGTAGTAAATACTTCAGAAAATGTGAACAACCAATGACCAGGGAAGACCATACACTTCTTGATTCAAACCAGGTGATTACAAGATTGGGCAGAGAGATGCTCAAGGTGCAAACTTAAGACTATAAGTCACACTTAGGGCTAACAAGCCACCCTATAAGTAAATAACTTCAATACAACAGATTCTTCCCATCAGCATAAGGGACCACTGATACGCAGACTAACTCAGAACAATACAAAGAATTTCTCAAGAGGATAGAACCTAAGCAACAACACTGACTCACAGAAAAGAAGAATCCAAGCTACTCTCTTACACTATAGTGCTCATAGCCCTCCACTGAGAAGCCCACCCTCTGTATACACACTACAGAGTAGCTCCTACAATAGGCTTGAAACCACCAAGTGTGAGAGAGGACTTCTGCACGTATACACGAACCTCTGTTTCTCTAAAATTGTACCCCAAATGAGCACAAATCAATTGTTTTTATAGGCCCCAATAGGCCAAGAGCCTTGCCGAATCGTCACGTCCATTGATCATGCGCCGGTTCATCACCCAAAATTGGAGGAGTAGGTCAAATATTCCCTTGATTTGAATTAGATCCACAAAAATAGGTAGTCGCAGTGAATGGTTGGCGGCAACATTTGTTCATCCACTTTTACTTTTTACCCTGCAAACTTTTCTTCTTTTTACCTGCCATCTGAGGTTCTCATTTTGTGGTTTTGCTGTTTCACATAACCTTCCGAA
>CM035418.1:137170003-137172503 GCA_020310875.1 Ceratopteris richardii | reverse complement strand
GATAGATAGATAGATAGATAGATAGATAGATAGATAGATAGATAGATAGATAGATAGATAGATAGATAGATAGATAGATAGATAGATAGATAGATAGATAGATAGATAGATAGATAGATAGATAGATATATAGATAGATAGATAGATAGATAGATAGATAGATAGATAGATCGATGGATAGATCGATGGATAGATAGATCGATGGATAGATAGATCGATGGATAGATAGATCGATAGATTGATAGATAGATAGATAGATAGATAGATAGATAGATAGATAGATAGATAGATAGATAGATAGATAGATAGATAGATAGATAGATAGATAGATAGATAGATAGATAGATAGATAGATAGATAGATAGATAGATAGATAGATAGATAGATAGATAGATAGATAGATAGGTAGTTAGGTAGTTAGGTAGTTAGGTAGTTAGGTAGTTAGGTAGTTAGGTAGTTAGGTAGGTAGATAGATAGATAGATAGATAGATAGATAGATAGATAGATAGATAGATAGATAGATAGATAGATAGATAGATAGATAGATAGATAGATAGATAGATAGATAGATAGATAGATAGATAGATAGATAGATAGATAGATAGATAGATAGATAGATAGATAGATAGATAGATAGATAGATAGATAGATAGATAGATAGATAGATAGATAGATAGATAGATAGATAGATAGATAGATAGATAGATAGATAGATAGATAGATAGATAGATAGATAGATAGATAGATAGATAGATAGATAGATAGATAGATAGATAGATAGATAGATAGATAGATAGATAGATAGATAGATAGATAGATAGATAGATAGATAGATAGATAGATAGATAGATAGATAGATAGATAGATAGATAGACAGATAGATAGACAGACAGACAGACAGACAGACAGACAGACAGATAGATAGATGGATAGATGGATAGATGGATAGATGGATAGATGGATAGATGGATGGATAGATAGATACATGGATAGATAGATAGATAGATAGGTACATAGATAGATAGATAGGTACATAGATAGATAGATAGGTACATACATAGATAGATAGATAGATAGATAGATAGATAGATAGATAGATAGATAGATAGATAGATAGATAGATAGATAGATAGATAGATAGATAGATAGATAGATAGATAGATAGATAGATAGATAGATAGATAGATAGATAGATAGATAGATAGATAGATAGGTAGATAGATAGATAGATAGATAGTAGATAGATAGATAGATAGATAGATAGATAGATAGATAGATAGATAGATAGATAGATAGATAGATAGATAGATAGATAGATAGATAGATAGATAGATAGATAGATAGATAGATAGATAGATAGATAGATAGATAGATAGATAGATAGATAGATAGACAGATAGACAGACAGACAGACAGACAAATAGATAGACAGACACACATGTGCATTATTGTTTTTCATGAAACGTGAATGACTAGAAAGAATGGAATCAGTTAGCAGACTAGAGACTTTTGAATATGAAAGTTTGGGTATGTTATGGCATGCTTAAACTAATTGCGTGTATATGCTAATTTATTTGAACGCTTAGTGAGTGGGATTCTTTGGGCCCTACTATTTGTTTCTTGCGAGATCTTACCTCCATATGGATCATGATTCATGGAAAACCTTCATACTCAAGCCAGCTTATATGTGTGTGGATGTTGTTAATGTGCTGCGATGAGCTAGTAGGTGGGTGGAACCACCTTGGTCGGGTGATCAAGGCCATGAGCTGATGCTAGTTTTGTCGTAGACCTAACCTATCTGTTGTCATGTGCCTACATGGGTCGGTAGGCAGGTGGAGTCACTCTAGCCAGGTGGTGAGAGCCACGAGTGGATGTCAATTTCATGTAGGGCTGATGTTGTGTATGTCGTGTGCTATGTCAGGTTGGTAGACACGTGGGATAAACTTGGTCGGATGGACAATTTCGTGAGGTGCATCCGATTTCGACATGGACTGATTTGTGGAAATAAAAGATAAAAAGAAAGGTGCTGAGCTGAGATGAAGTGAAAAATAAAAGAGAAGAAAGAGAAAGAGAAAAATAAAAATGAAAAAGAAAAAGAAAAAGAAAAAGATCAAATGGAGAGTTGGACACTAAGAGATAAATAGGGGAAACAACGCATCTTCTACAAATTGAGTTAGTAGAAGTTTAGTATATGCTTGTACTTGGGATAAGTTGTTGTATCTCAACGAGCTGAACAAACATAAGATCTAGGAAGCAAATGGTTTATTCATATGGTTACTTGTCGGATTGTGGAAGCAGAAACATAGTATGACGTTTGTGAAGCTTGCATCTACCTAATTTTCTAAAATTTGTACTAATCTTTATAAAGTTGCATGAAGTGCATGAGCTCATGTTTCAAATTTTTGAAAAAGAAAAACATAAAAATTAAAAAGATTTTTCAAAAGGACCCTCATACTATCTATCTATCTGTCTATCTATCTATCTATCTATCCATCTATCT
>CM035418.1:137139214-137144214 GCA_020310875.1 Ceratopteris richardii | reverse complement strand
TCCTTTGCAGCTTCTACCATTCCCTTATACTCAGCTTCTGTGGATGATAAAGCAACTGTGTGTTGCTTCTTTGAACACCAAGAAACTAACTTATCTCCAACATAACAAAGATATCCATGAGTAGACCTTCTATCATCTGAGTCACCTGCCCAATCTGCATCACTAAACACTTTAATTCTTGTGTCAGAAGTGAAACCATAATACAAACCTTCACTTAGGGTTCCTTTGATATATCTGAGTACCCTTTGGGCTGCAATCCAATGAGTCTTCTTTGGACAATGCATAAATTGTGACAACACACCTACTGCATATGATAGATCTGGCCTTGTCAAGGTAGCATAGATTAAACTACCTACCAAACTCTGATATTTCTTCATATCATTGAATTCTTCACCTCCATACCTACTTAATTTATGATTTACCTCCAATGGTGTGATTGAGGTCTTGCAATCTTCCATGTTAAACTTGACTAGCAGATTCTTCAAATATCTCTCTTGTGGAACATATACTCCATGTTGAGTATACACAATCTGCATTCCTAGAAAATAAGATAAGTTTCCCAAGTCACTTATCTTAAACTCCTTCTCTATTTGCTTCTTGAGTTCATTGATTCCTTGAGCATCTGTTCCTGTAACAATAATATCATCAACATAAATGCACATGTAAATGTATCCATTTTCACTTGCCTTCACTAGCAAGCTACTATCTGCCTTTGATGCTTGAAATCCACATTCATTCAAGAACTTGACCAATCTGTAATTCCAAGCTCTTGGGGCTTGCTTCAACCCATATAAAGCTCTCTTGAGCTTACACACATAATCTGATCCAATTGACTCCATAAAGCCTTCTGGTTGCTCCATATATACTTCATCTGCAATGTATCCATTTAAAAATGCATTCTTCACATCCAATTGTGATAATTTCCATCCCTTGCAAGCAGCAATAGCAATCAATGTCCTAATTGTAGACATCTTAGCAACAGGACTAAAAGTTTCATCATAATCTACCCCATAAGTTTGGGCATAACCTTTGACCACAAGTCTAGCCTTATATCTAGACACCTTACCATCTGCAAACCTCTTTGTTTTATATACCCACTTGCATCCAATAACCTTCTGATTCTTTGGTCTTGGTACTAATTCCCAAGTTTCATTTTCAAGTAGAGCATCATACTCTTCCTGCATTGCCTTCTCCCAATTCTGTTTACCTTTGGCTTCTTCATAAGTAGTTGGATCTTCTTCTGTTTTCACAATGTAGGCATAATCTCTTGTTGTTAGGAAAGATGTATCATAACTATACCTTATAGGTTCTTTCCTTTCCCTTGTAGATCTTCTGATTTCTGCACTTCTTGAAGTTTCAGCCTCATTTGATTCTGGATCAAATCTTGGCCCTTCTTCTACATGATCCTGCACTCTACATCTAGAGTCAACTTCATCAACAATTTCTTCACATACCTTTACTTTTGCCTTTCCTTTCCTTTGAATTTCTTCAACACCTGTATACTCATTTGGTGATCCTGTATACCACATGTTTTGCTCATCAAATGTCACATCTTTAGTAACAAGAAATTGCTTTGTGGATGGACTCCACAACCTGTAACCCATCTGTCTATCATCATATCCAATAAACACATACTTCTCTGCTTTTGGTTCTAGCTTATGTCTTAATTGTGAACGAACATAAGCATATGCAATACATCCAAATACTTTACAATGATCAAGACTAGGCTTCTTACCCCACCATGCTTCATAAGGGGTTCCTCCATCCAAAGCTTTGCAAGGCAACCTATTCACAAGATATGTTGCAGTGTTAATGGCTTCTGCCCATAAGTAATTTGGACAATTCTTTTCCTTCATCATGGCTCTTGCAAACTCTACAAGAGTCCTATTCCTCCTTTCTGCTACTCCATTCTGTTGAGGAGAGTACCTGCAAGTTACTTCTCTTTTGATACCTGCATTCCACAAATAATCATCAAACTCTTTAGAGAAATACTCTCCCCCTCCATCTGACCTTAACCTCTTGAGCTTTTGCCCTGTGATCCTTTCTGCATAAGCATGAAAGTGTTTGAATGTCTTGAAGACTTCTGATTTGTCCTTGATTACATACAAAGTAATCCACCTAGTTGCATCATCAACAAACAACACATAATATCTGGATCCATTTATGCTATAGTCCCTTGAGGGTCCCCATACATCTGTATGAACCAATTCAAGCATATTTGAATGCTTATACCCTGAATTGTTATAAGAACTTTTATGTGCTTTACCTAATTGACAAGCTTCACACTTGTACACCATATGTTGCCCTTCAATGTTTGGCAATCCAAGCACTACCTGATTCTTTGACATCTCCTTTATAGCTCTCTCATTGAAATGACCTAGCCTTTTATGCCATAGGTCTAATTCAGACACCTTTTGACCTCCATAGGTAAACAATGCATGTCCCACATTACCTTGGACTTTGAGAGTGAACAATCTTCCTTCCTTTTTACCTGCAATTATGGTTCTATATCCCTGATTTGGATCTTGTACATAGACACCATCATTTGTGAATCTTACTTCATATCCTTTCTCCACAATTTGCCCTACACTTATCAGATTTTTAGGAATAGTAGGAACATAAAGTACCTTGCTCAGAAGTGTACTTCCACTCTTTGTCTTCACTGATCCAATGCTCTCCACTTTATGTTTGGTATTGTCACCTGTCTGAACTGTATGTCCATTCACCCTTGCTTCCATATCAGTCATCAAAGATAGATTCCCACTCAGATGGTTGCTACACCCTGAGTCAATATAAAACACTCTTTGATCTTCTCCCATTGATTCATGAGTTGCATTCAAGATAAGAGTCATGTCATCTTTCTGATCTGATGCATAATTGTAATAATTATTGTTGTAGGACTGAGATTGGAAGTTTCTTCCACCTCCTCTACCATATGATGTCCTACCTCCTCTTCCTCTGAAATAGCCTCTTTGGTTTCTGCCTCCTCTACCTCTTTGACTATAATTCTGATTATTGCTTCCACCATTTTGATTGTTATACCAACAATCATTTGCCAAATGATTTGTTCTGCCACAAATCCAACAAGCTTTAGCATTATCTTTGTTCTTACCTCCTCTTCCTTTACCTCTGAAATTTGTCTTCCCTTTTGCAAAATTAGCTTGATTTGAATTCCCTTCATCATCATTTGATTGTTTTCCCTTGCCATTCTTTTTCTTGTCCTTGGAGTACATAGCTTGACTTGTACTTCTATCATTGTCTCCTTTAAGATCCTGCTCAAAGGTTAGCATGTGTCCTAGCAATTGATTAAGATCAGGAGTAAAGTGATCAAGTGACAATTCTATGGACAATATAAAAGGCTTCCACTTCTCATCACCTCTTAGACCTGTAAGTATTTGTCTTACCAACTTTTCCTCTTCAATGTCTTCATCCACTGCTCCCAAGCTATCTGCAATATCTTTCATCCTTGCCACATAATCTGAAATTGATTGTGAGCTCTTCTTCTTGAAGGTTGTGAACTCAGCCCATAGTGAGGACGTCCTTGACTTAGTAGTATTTTGGAAATGCTCTTCCAAGGCATTCCAAACATCTGTAGCACTTTCCAAACCTCTGATGTGAGGTAAAAGATAATCATTTACAGCCATGTAGATGATACTCCTTGCTTGAGCATCCTTTCTCATCCAAGTCTTCAACATTGCAAGCTCTTCCCTAGTAGGAATACTTGGATCTGCAAACTCAGGTTTTTCTTCATCTCCTGTAATAAATGCTATAAGATCTTTGCTCATGAGGTGTGCTTCCATCCTCATGGACCATGCTGGATAGTTCTCCCTATCTAGCTTATCAATCTGCAAGCTTTCTCCCATCCTTGACTTTTTGTATCTGCAATTACTATGGTTTATGAAGAGAAAGTGTACCTTTGATATATTCTTTGTCCTTCTTGATTCTTTTGAACTTGTACTATGAACTTCTGCAAGTTATCTTCAATAATTTGTCCTTATCCTCCTTTGATTTGGAAGATCTTCAATATCTGCACCAGTTGGAACTTTGATTATCTTTTCTTCTTTTGTACTTCACCTTTAGCTCTGATACCACTGTTGGAGACCTTTTAATCTCCAAAGGTTTGATCTACACTGACTTGAGAACACTTCTATGTCAGCTATAAACCAAACTTTACACAAACAATGTTCCTTTTTTACCAAAACTTCAAACAACACTTCTCTGAGTGAAGAAGTGTCAACTTCAGAAAGTCTGCTTCAGATATCAACTTCTTTACCTGCACAAATCTTCAAATTTCTTCAAGTAAATGATGCACAAGTATTAGCAATACCTTTGCGCAATCATACTAGCCATTAGTTCTCAAAACTAATCACCAAAAGTTTAATTTGATCATTAAGATCAAATACATGTCAGAAAATGACTCTCAGAAGTTGCGCCTTCGACATAGCCAACTTCTTAACTTGATTTCTCTCAATCTGGAACCCGTTTTGCTAAATGCTTTTAGCCATAACTTCCTTATCTTCTAACTTAAATTTTAAGTGCTCACTCATCAAAAACTTTACAGTATACACTCAGATCTGATCAAAATACTGAGACGGAAAAGTGCGCTACTTTCAGGCTTCAGTTCTCACATTCTATATATGAATGTTCCTAATGATCACTCTCACAGTAGGAGAGGAATTAGATTCTGAAACTTTAGACAGAGCTTCATTAGCTTCTCAATTAGATGTGTACAAAAGGATTTCTGATCCACATGATCAGACAGAGAGCACTCAGAGAAAAACCCGTCGCTATTTTCTGGGAAAAAACTCTCTACACATCTTCCTCAAAATTGTCATCTACAAAATGACTCTATTACTTTCTCTCATACATTTCTTGTCATAATTATCTTATATATACACGACTTTGGACTCATCTCGCGTCTATGACTCTACTCCTTATCATCCTAAGGATTTAACTATGGTAGCTTACAAGATTCTTCACTTATATGTACATATGTGTAC
>CM035418.1:137131714-137134214 GCA_020310875.1 Ceratopteris richardii | reverse complement strand
AACAACAATAGCAGAGGTCGAGGTGGAAGATATCAAAGTAATTTTCAAAGAGGTAGACAAAGTCAAAGAGGAGGCTATGGTAGAGGTGGAGGAAGAAGTTGGGGACAGAATCAATCCTACAACACCACCTACTACAACTATGCAAATGACACACAGAATGAAAGTCATACATCATTGATGATGAATTCAATCAGCACATCAGACAAAGAAGATCTAAAGGTATTTTACATTGACTCTGGATGTTCTAATCATTTGTCAGGAAACATAGAATTGATGTCAGATTTGGAAAAAGGCATTTCTAGTCACATAGTTCAAACTGGTGATAATACAAGACATAGTGTACATTCAATTGGAAAAGTGAAATGCAAGAGTGGAGCAGATTTGCTAACCAATGTTTTGTATGTTCCTACAATACCTGAAAACTTGATTAGTGTGGGACAGATAGTTGAAAAAGGTTTTCAAGTCAGGTTTACAAATGAAGGAGTATTTGTGGAAGATCCAGAGAATGGATATAATCAGATTGTCTCTGGTAAGAAAGAAGGTAGACTCTTTACTTTAAGAGTGCAAGGGAACATTGGTCAAGCTTTGCTCACACATGGTGAAGCAGTGATTACAAAACTTGATCTCTGGCATAAGAGATTAGGTCATTTCAATGAAAGAGGAATTAAAGCTATGGTTGCTAATCAGTCTGTACTAGGATTACCAAATGTGCAAAGTCAACATATGGTTTATAAATGTGAAGCATGTCAAATGGGTAAAGCACACAGGTTACCATTTCAAAAGAAAGGATTCAAACATGATGGAGTACTTGAGCTCATTCATACAGATGTATGGGGACCAACAAAAGAAGGATCTATCAGTGGCTCAAGGTATTATGTTCTTTTCATTGATGATGCTACAAGATGGATAACATTATATGTTTTGAAGGAAAGATCAGAAGTGTTTGGAGCTTTCAAGCATTTTCATGCATATGCAGAGAGAGTAACAGGTCAAAAGCTTAAGAGACTGAGGTCTGATGGAGGGGGAGAATACTTCTCCCAAGAGTTCAATGATTATCTTTGGAATGCAGGTATTAAGAGAGAAATAACTTGCAGGTATACACCACAACAAAATGGTGTAGCAGAAAGAAGGAACAGGACTTTGGTTGAGTTTGCTAGAGCTATGCTAAAGGAGAAGAACTGTCCAAATTATCTTTGGGTTGAGGCTGTAAATACAGCTACATATCTTGTGAATAGATTACCATGTGCAGCTCTGAATGGAATGACTCCATATGAAGCTTGGTGGGGTAAGAAACCAACACTAGATCATTGTAGAGTGTTTGGATCAATTGCATATGCTTATGTGCCATCACAACTTAGGCATAAACTTGAACCAAAGGCAGAAAAATATGTGTTCATTGGTTATGATGAAAAGCAGATGGGTTACAGATTGTGGAATCCTCTAACCAAACAATTTATTGTTTCTAGAGATGTTACATTTGATGAACAGAAAAGTTGGTATGCAGATCAAAGTCATACAGCTGAAGAATTTGAAGAAGAGGTAAGAAGATGTGAGAAAGGAAAATCAATTGTGCAGGTGAATAGAGATGAAGACTATATGCAAGCAAGTACATCCAGAAGTGGATTAACAAGAATGAATGAAGAAGCTCCTATATTTGATGAAGAGGTGTATCCAGAAACTTATGAAGAATGTGAACCAAGAAGGTCAAGCAGGACAAGGAGACAACCAGAAAGGTATTCTTATGATACTTCTTACATAACTCAGAAGAACTATGCATATATGGTCAAAGATGATGAAGAACCTCAGAACTATGATGAAGCTAAAGGTAAAAAGCAATGGGAAGAAGCAATGAAGGAAGAGTTCAATGCACTGGAGGAGAACAAGACATGGGAACTTGTTCCTAAACCAAATGGTAAGAAAGTAATTGGAAATAAATGGGTTTATAAAGTGAAGAAGCTTGCAGATGGAAGTATAGCCAGATACAAAGCTAGATTGGTGGTGAAAGGCTATGCCCAGACCTATGGCATAGATTATGATGAGACATTTAGTCCTGTAGCTAAGATGTCAACTATAAGGACAATCATTGCTATTGCAGCTTCAAAAGGATGGACCCTAAGTCAATTGGATATAAAAAATGCATTCTTGAATGGATACATATCAGATGAGGTATACATGGAACAACCTCAAGGGTTTATGATTCCAGGTATCCAAATTTTGTTTGCAGGTTGAGAAGAGCATTGTATGGATTGAAGCAAGCTCCAAGAGCTTGGAACTATAGACTGGTGAAGTATCTCAATGATCTTGGATATCAAAGTTCAAAAGCAGATTCAAGTCTACTTATCAAAAGAACAGAGGAAGGTACAATCTACATTTGTATTTATGTAGATGACATTATAATCACAGGTACTTCAGATGAAGGAATCAAGGAGGTAAAGAGATTACTTGAGAAAGAGTTTAAGATCAGTGACCTAGGAAAGTTATCATACTTTCTTGGAATGGA
>CM035418.1:136931714-137126714 GCA_020310875.1 Ceratopteris richardii | reverse complement strand
ATTCATTGGAGAAGTACTCACCTCCTCCATCTTACCTTAGTCTCTTTAGACTTATTCCTGTTTGATTTTCCATAAGTGCAAGATACTTCTTGAAGCAACTGAACACTTCATCTTTGTGCTTCATAAAGTACGGGATAGTCCACCTACTGGAATCATCAATGAAAGACACATAATACCTTGAGCCTGAGATTCAAGGGTCCTTGCTTGGTCCCCACACATCTGTGTGGAAGAGTTCCAAGTAATCCTCATGCATATAACCGTTCTTTGAGAAGGGTAACCTGTGTGATTTACCAAACAAACATGCACCACATTTATAGATCATGTGTTGCTTAGATACATTAGGTATCCCAAGCACAGATTGATCTCTACATATTTGCTTCAAGGTTCTCTCACCAATATGCCCTAATCTCTTATGCCAAATCTCAAGATCTCACAATGTTTGATCCTTATAATTATAAAGTGTAATATTCCTTCTATCTTCAAGTTCAAATGTAAATAATCTACCTGTTTTTTTCTCCCTTGACAATTCTCTTGTATCCATGTTGGGGGTCCTCCACATAGGCTCCATATTTGTTGAACTTAACATGCAAACCATTTTCCACTATCTATCCAACACTCATCAAATTCTTGGTGATTGAAGGTACATATAGAACCCTGCTCAATAGATTTCTATCCCATCAGAAGTTTTGACATTTCCTACCATGACTACTGAATGCTTGGTGTCATCACATATCTGCACTTGGTTGTTTCCCTTGGTATACATATACATAGGGTACATATATACACATGGTTTTTCACACATGGGGTTTAGGGTAGTTAAGGTTTATAATATAGTTAGGGTAATAAAGGGTAATGGTTATAGGTGTTTTAGGCCACTTGGGGTTTTATGATCATTTACACTACTTAGGTTTTGTGCAGATGTATACGTAGGGTTTTCCATTAAGGTATAGAGGGTTTTTTGGAAATAGGTTTTGAAGGGTTATTGGTGATAGATTTTTGTATGAGTAGGGTAACAATCCTCTCCTTCTTTCTCTCTCTCTCTCTCTCTCTCTCTCTCTCTCTCTCTCTCTCTTCCCCCCCGAAGTTTATCCTCTATGTGCATAAGCAACAATGAGGTCCGTCGACAGTGCAGGTCTCTCAAGCGCCTGTCCAGTGTCATGCCGCCTACAGGCTCCCCCAATTCTCTCTCTCTCTCTGCGACCTTGCTTCATGTAGCACCTGCCTATCCTCTCTTCTCTCTCTGCGACACCATCTCCTTCCTAAAATTACCCGTGCAAGGTTGCATTCATGAGGAATTTGTCATAACCACCATTGGCATATCATCCATGAACATCATTTCCTGAAGTTTGCAAATATTTACAACAAAGATGACAAGATTTACTTTGAGCAGTGTGTATCTAGAATTGCCCTACCTCTCTCATGTCCCTGTATCTAATTGATTGAAAGCTAATTTCATTTTAATGTAACAAAAAAGATGAAACTACAACTCTCATGGAGGGGAATAGCCACACACACAAAAAAAACATGGACCTTCTTATAGCTATGGCAAGTGAAAACTCTTCCCTCTCCCTCTCTCTCTCTCTCTCATGGGCATGGTAATGGACAACATGAGCAAGAACATGAATGAAAAGAAATGGACAAGGAGCATACCTAGAAAGAAGTTCCAGAAGGAAAATCCACGAGGAGGAACAAATGAGGCTTGGGCACCTATTTATAGGCTCCCCCTAGGACATCCTTCTAGATTGTTCTAACCTCCTCTCAAACTTTTGATTTTTGGATGGTCTTTTTTTATTTCTCTTGAATTAAGGTTTTTGCTTTCACATTGGATGCATAAAATTAAATCAAATTAAAAGGTTAGAACTTAGGATAAATGATAAATCTAAGGGTTCCAAGATAGGGTTTCTCTTCGGGTAAAATTCAAGTTTTCCTTTCTTGGTCAAAACATCACACCAAAACCAGAAAATCAGTGAACTTTGACAAAACAAATGATGTACACTTCCCTGAGGGATTTCATCCTAACAACGTTTAGAGAGAAATGATCAAAAAGATAATATTTTCTAAATTTTTTGATCCATCAACCACAAGGGATTTCCTCTCGACACCATATTTTTTGTAAGATTCACCTTACCTCTAGTTACCATCAAATACATATGATGCATAGTGATGTTTTTGAGACTGCATTTAGGATTCACATTGGCCATTATGAGTTTATAGTTATGACTTTTTTACTTACAAATGTTATTGCTACATTTGCATATATGATGAATGACATTTTCCTTCATTATCAATCCTTTATTCTAGTTTTCTTTGATGATATCATTATTTACAGTAAGAATACAAAGTGAGAATTTTAGAAATAGTATTTAGTTTGTCACGAGAGAACACAATTTATGCTATCTTAGAAAAGAGTTAAACTATAATATTTAGAGCATATCATTTCTAGTCAAGGAGTTCATGTAGACCAAAAGCAAATCAAAGTTATTGTAGAATGCAATATACCTCGATCACTCACTTGTGGTTGTTCCTTTTTTGGATCAGATGATTTTTTATAGAAAGTTTGATAGCATTCTTTCTTATTTAGCACTTCCCCTTACTTTATTATAGAAAAAGAAAGTAAACTTTGGATGGACGTTAGCACAACAACAATATTTTCAAAAATGCAAACATTCACTTTCACATGCAATTCTTTTGTAGTTATGTGATTTTGGGCAACCTTTTCATGTAGTTATAGATGCTAGTGGCTTAGGTAAAGGTGCAATTTTAATGCAAAACAATCATCTGACTGCATTTGAAAGTAGGAAACGTAAGACTTTTAAAAGAAGTACAATATGTATGATGAGTGATATTTAGTTTTTGTGCATCCTTTTAAGGATTTGGAAATACTACCTTATGTCTTCTAATGTTTTGATCAAAATAGAATAAAAAGATATTAAGCACTTACTAAATAAACCATTAATTTTTTATGCATATATTAAATTTTCTTCTTTTATTCAAAATTTTCTTCCTATAATAGAGTATCAACCTAGTAAATTTAATATTGTAGTAGATTTGCTAAGTCGTTTTCCATCTTTCAAGTTACATTCTATTTTTATCCATAATATTTTTTCCATTCATTTCATGACATGATTCCTACTTATGCTTCACATTTGTATTTCTTAGGTGCATGGAATAATTCAACACTTCTACATCTTAAATTAAGGAACATTATACATTTCATAATGTTTTTTTTTGTATTGTCAACTTAAATTAGGTATCGCTCAACCTTTTATAAATTTTTTTATGAAGGAAATGCATGAACCACCTTATATGGGGTATAGGATCATACAAAGCACAACATCTACTTCCAAGGATTTCTTCTTTTGGTTGCATATGGAAAACCATATTGCACATTATGTTTTCCAATGCATTGTGTGTCAATGTGTTAATTGTCATGATGGTAAAACATTTGCATTGTTAATGGCCTTACTTGTTCCTAATGAACCATGGGAGCAAATTTCCATAGATTTTATTATTTTTCTTTGTATGATTTCACCTAATCATGACATGATTTGTACACTTGTTGATATGTTTAGTAAAGATACATATGGCATGTAAAAACACATTGTTTACACCTCGGGCAGCTACTAAGTTTTCTATCAAAAGTATTTTTTCACATCGTCCTTTCCCAAAATTCATGTTGTGTGATCATGGTGTTCATTTTTGCAATCATTTTTGAGTTGCATTATTTCAACATTTTTCGTTCAAAAAAATATTTTGTTCTGCATTTCATCCAGAAAGTAATGGGGAAAGTGAAGCTACAAATAAAACTATTATTGATTTATTGCATTCTTATTCATTAGATAGTCCCACTAACTAGGATGAGAAAGTACCATTTCTTCAATTTTCTTACAATAGCACAACACATAAAACTACTTGTTTTCCACCTTAAAAAAATTTGAGGAAAATGGTTTATTATGGTTATGTATCATTAGTCAATGTTTGAAAAATATTCTAAGACCTCATAAAGTTCAACTTGCACTATGCTATTATGAACTATTCTATTGGTGCAATAAGCAAGCCTAAGAGCTTTGCATTAACTCATGGATGACTCTCATATTTTATCTCCCACAAATATGGTCATGTCAACACATGATTGTAAAATTTCCAAGAGTAAAATTCATGTAATTATCTTGATCACTTGTAAAATCAAAAAGTAGAGGAGGAATCTCAAAGATTTAGAAACACAGATTCCATTAGTTTGCTATGTGGGAATACAAATTAGATCATCAGAAAATTCTAGGATCCCTTTGAGGTGAATAACTCACCATACTCAAATTAAAATTCATGTATAAATACATCTACTTCTTATTCATAGAATATGAAGTGCTTTCTTGTGAGATTGAGTTGAAACTTTGAGCTTACATTGTGCTCACATCATTTAGGAGTAGTTCTCCACAGTTCCCTTGTATCATATGTGCTACATCAATACACACACATCTTGATTACTCACTCTATATGTGTTGCTATCGTACCTTGGTACATAGTGAACATGGTTGATCTAGTTCTCTTTGTTGTTACATATGTGCAAATAAGATGATACCAATACTTAGAAGCAAGTTTTGTTGGTGCAATTAAGCCCAACCCTACATACTTGATGAGTACACATAAGCTTGATGTATTAGCATATCACTTGAGAAGCTTCATATCAACCTCTTGTAACTTTGACTCTTATTACCCATTGTAAAAGGTTAATAAACCCACAAGAACTTAGAAAGGATCTATCTTGTATCCATTTCATAGCTAAAGTCAAGGGAGAATCATTCTTATACTTTAGGATAACTTTTAGGTGGATATTTGAATTCAAATTCAGATACTTGGCTCCAACACAAGCTATAAAAGTTAAGAAGAATCATGTGTGTATCTCAAGGTTCTGAGATCATTTCCATCTACCTTCATTGTGAAGAGGACATCATACCATAGCTCTTCTCATCCTAAACTCATTGAGCAATGTCTTATTGCTAGTAATCTTGTAATTTTACATGATTTAATGAATACATGTTCATTACTTCCTACTCTCAATCGCTATCACACTCCATCACAACAATGACTTTGTCTGAGCTCGTTCTCACTGTGTAGTGAATCAATTTGCATGATTCAAATCATGACATATTCAGCATACTCTCTATTTTTATCCTTCAAAGTTTCATTGTATTTGGTTCTCTCAATCGTTAGATATCATTCAAGTAATGCTCACTGGTCTATGACTATGTAAGCCCGTAAAAGTCGGAGTGTTGCTTTAGTTGCTAAACATAATTCTCAGCATATAGGCTATCATTTTAGATGATTCCACTCATGATTGGTAGCGTGTTAAGCTAACTAAAGTTCCCTAAAAGGAATTTTACTAATTGTTGTTGTACTTAGAGAAATGAGTAAAACATTGAGCAGGTGTCTCAACCAAAATAGCAAGTTTTGTGCATTGGATCATATGCCTACCTATCTATTTTGATTCTATCATTTGAGCATCATCTTCCAGGAAAGATACATGCTCGTTTATGTTTATTAGCTAGTTACGGAGGCCCACAACACTCTCCAACCATCACCTATAGCAGGTGCAAATGGAGCTTTAGCTACAACAACTCATCTCTTGTGATTATCCACCATCTCCTCCAACAGTGGTATTCGAGCAAGCACAATCAAGATTGGAGATGGTTTTCCATCCTTCATTGAAAAATTGGAGAGGAAACACTACTCAGAATGGTCCCTAAGGATGTAAGCATACCTTCAACAGAGAAGCCTATATGGATACATCTGAGGATATGAAGACATGGCAATCTTCAAGAGTAGGAATCAACCAACAAGGGAAGAGCAAGAGAAGCTAACCACATAGTGTGCAAAGGATGCTCTTGCAAGGTCATACTTACTAAACTTAATGTCTTATTTCTTGTTATCTCATGTTAGAAACTGTAAAACCTCCCAAGAGACTTGGGAAGTGCTTTCATCATACTTCTCCTCCAACACAAGAGCTAGGAAGAATCAGTTGTGTGTAGAATTCACAACTCTCAAGAAGAAATCAAAGAAAAGAGTAGTCGACTATGTAACCAAGTTGCAGTCCAAATTGCAAGCATTGGAGAAAAGATAGAGGAAGAGCACATAGTGAGGCAAATCATCGATGGAATTAAAGCAGATGACAAGTGGGAATCCTTTACCAATACAATGGATCTCTACATGTATATGCAAATACATGATCTCAATGCCTTGATGCGACAGCTCTTCACCCATGAAGCAAAGCTTAAGAGCAATGATGAGAACTCGAGAGGTAACAAATCTTCTACCCTTTATACAACTAAGAGTAAAGCTATGGATAAAGGTAAAAGTAAGAAACAAGATGAAAAGGCCAGTAGCTCTCAAGCCAATTATGCAGGTAGAGGAAGAGGTACTAGAGGTAGGGGCAGATGAGGTAAGCAAGGTAGGGGGAGAACCTACAATAGTTCACCATGCAATACATGTGGTCTCAACAACCACACTACTGAAGAATGCTACAAAAACACAAGGAATCAAAGTGGAAGAGGCTTCCATAGAGGAAGCTATGGACAAACTAGAGGTAGGTACAATAATGGTGGAGGCAACTACAACCACAACTACAATCAAAGCTATAACAACAACAACAACTATCAAGGAGGATTTAGAGGAAGAAGGGACTTCAATAACTACAGTGAAGATCAAGAGGATTCTCTGCTCATTATGAACATGACATTCAAGAAAGGTAAATATGATGAGCATCTCTTTTACGTTGACTCAGGTTGTTCAAATCATGTGGAAGGGAATGTAGCACTCTTATCTGATCTTGAAGAACCAAAGGGAAAGCATGAGGTACAAACAGGTGATGACACCAAGCATTCAGTCAAGAAAATTGGAAATGTTAAGACATCAGATGGTGGTATGCACCTTTTGAGCAAAGTTCTATATGTGTTTACCATAACCAAAAATTTAATTAGTATTGGGCAGATTGTAGGAAAGTTCTACAAGTGCGTTTTACCGAGCATGGAGCATATGTGGAAGACTCTCAACAAGGATTCAAAAGGATAACCGAAGCTGAGAAGTCAGGTAGATCATTTACTTTTGAAACTGAAGACACAAGGAACATAATACTATTCAATCATAGAGACCAAACCCTATCTAAATTGGAAATATGGCACAAGAGGCTAGGGCACATAGGAGAGAGAACTCTAAAGCAAATTTACAGGGACCAAAGTTTTCTTGGGATTTCTAATGGGACCAACCAACATATGATCTACAAATGTGGAGCTTGCCAATTTTGCAAAGCTCATAGGCAAGCATTCAATAGGGAAGGATACATCCATGAAGATTATTTGGAGCTTTCACATGTGTTTGATCTATTTCTACAAAACAAAGGCATAAAGAGGGAAGTAAAACCAGGTATACTCCTCAATTGAATGGAGTGGTAGAGAGAAGGAACATGTTAACTGTTGACGTAGCTAGGTCGATGTTAGATGAGAATCAATTACCTAATTATTTATGGGGAGAGGTTGTTTCTATAGCTACCTATTTGGTTAACACTCTTCCATCCAAGTCATTGGATGGTATGACACCATATGAAGATTGGAATGGTAGGAGACCCTCATTGGATCATTGCAAGATATTTGGGTGCATTGACTATGCACATATCCCATCACAAATCGGAGGGAAACTTGATCCTAAGGCTGAGAAGTGCACATTCATTGGGTATGATCAAAATCAAAAGGGATATAGACTCTATAATCCCACTAAGAAGGCATTCATAGTTAGTAAGGATGTAGTGTTTGATGAGAATAACTCTTGATTTGAAGATGATTGTAGGAAAGTCAAATTACCACATGATTTGGAAAGTGATTTTCCAACCCTAACTCAAGAAGACCAACACCAAGCATAGGACATCAACTCAGAAGATGAGGAGCATATTGACTTCAAAGCTTGGAATTCAAGAGGGAAGTTCAAATACAAGCAACTAGAGGATCTACCCGAGTCTTCCAATCAAGCTTTAAGGAGATCAGAAACAAAAAGTGAGAAGCCCATTAGGTATGGATATGATACATCCTTAGTCACAAAGCACTCTATATACATCACTAAAGATTCAATGGTAGAGGAGCCTTGTTCATTTGAAGAGGCTAAGAAGAAGAAAGTGTGGATAGAAGCCATGTAGAAGGAAGCAGAATCATTGCAGGAAAACCACACTTGGGACCTAGTTCCCAAGAAACTAGATATGAAGGTAATTGGTTCAAAGTGGATATATAAAGCTAAAAAGAACTTTGATGGTTCTATGAACACGTATACGGCAAGATTAGGGGCAAAGGGATTTTCCCAAATGCATGGAGTAGATTATGAAGAAACATTTTCACCTGTGGCAAAGATGCCAACAAGCAGGGTATTGGGAAGTCTTGCTGCATCAAAAAATTGGAATTTATATCAGTTAGATGCCAAGAATGCATTTTTAAATGGTTAGATATTAGAGGAAGTGTATATGGCACAACCACCAGGTTTTGAAGATGAAGAAAAAGCAGGATATGTATGCAAGCTTAGAAAAGCATTCTATGGTCTCAAGCAAGCTCTTATAATGTGGAACCATAGACTTGTTACCTATTTGTAGGATCAAGGCTTTGTAGCAAGCAAGGCAGATTTTCTTTGTTTGTGAAGAAGAATAAATCAGAGATCATCTACTTGTGTGTCTATGTACATGATATCATTATTACTTGTAATGATTTTGATGGTATCAAGAAAGTCAATGCTCAATTGATGAAGGAATTCAAAATCAGTGATCTAGGGTTGTTAACCTATTTCCTTGGCTTAGAACTTGTGTATATAGATTCATGTATATTCATCACACAAAGAAAGTACATACATTATATGTTGGTAAAGTTTAAGATGGAGAACACTAAAGATGCAGGTATTCCCATGGATATCAATCATAAGCTAAGTTCAGATGAAGGTGAACTACTTGAAGACATTACAGGGTATCAACAACTTGTGGGTAGGCTTAATTATGCTACCTTGACAAGAGTGGATATTGCATATGCTGTGAGTAAATTGAGTCAATTCATGCATGTACCACGGAAGCCACACATGGAAGCTCCAAAGAAGGTGCTTAAGTACCCAAAGGGTACAATAAATGAGCGACTATTCTATCCCTTCACTTCCAACATAGATATAAAGTTATATTTTGATGCAGTTTGGGTTGGCTCCAAGGATGATACGAGGAGCACTTCAGGGTATCTATGTTTTGCAGGTTCAAAACTCATATCATGGTCATCCAAGAAGTAGCCAACTGTGGCCTTATCTTCCATAGAAGTACAGTACAGAGGCTTGGCTAATGTAACTCAAGAAGCTATGTGGCTTAAGCAATTGTATGCAGATTTGGAGATACATTCCTACACTCCAACTATATTTGGAGATAATACTAGTTCACTTCATTTGGCTTTTAATCCTGTGTACCATGTCATGACTAAGCACATTGAAGTGCATTATGAATATTTTAGAGAGAAATTACTAAGCAAGGATATTCAATTAGTATATGTATCAACTCATTTGAAATGTGAAGATTTACTGACCAAAGCATTGGATGGAACAAAGATGAACAAGTTCAAATTGATGATTGGGCTGTAAGAGATCAAGGAGCAAAGAAGATCAAGCATGTTACGCTTGAGGGGGATCTGTTGGTGCAATTAAACCCAAGCGAACATACTTGATGAGTACACATAAGCTTGATGTATTAGCATATCAATTGAGAAGCTTCATATGTACAACCAGTTGTAACTTTGAGTATAATTACCCATTGTAAAAGGTCAATAAACCCACTAGCAGTTAGAAAGCATCTACCTCATATCCATTTGGTAGCTGAAGTCAAGAGAGAATCAATCCTATACTTTAGGATAACCTTTAGGAGGAGATTTGAATTCAAATTCAAATACTTGGATCCAACACAAGCTATAAAATTTAAGAATAACATCCCACATGTATCTCAAGGTTCTGAGATCATTTCCATGTACCTTCATTGTGAAGAGGAGCTCATACCATATCTCTGTCATGCTACACTCATTGAGCAATGTCTTATTGCCAATGATCTTGTAATTTTACATGATTTAATCAATACATGTTCATTACTTCCTACTCTCATATCTCTGTCACACTCCATCCAAATAGTGACTTTGTCTGAGTTGCTTCTCACTATGTAGTCCATTATTTTGCATGATTCAAAGCATGACATATTCAGCATACTGTCTATTTTGATCCTACAAATTTTCATTGAAGTTGGTTCTATCAGTCATTAGATATCAGTCAAATAATGCTCAATGTTGTGTGACTCTATAAGCCCATAAAACTTGGGGGTGTTGCATTACTTAGTAAACATAATTCTCAGCATGTAGTATATCATTTTAGATGATTCCACTCATGATTGGTAGCTTTTTAAGCTAATAAGAGTTCCCTAAAAGGAATGTTACTAGTTCTTGATGTACTTAGAGAATTGAGTAAAACACTCGTAGGTGTCTCAACCAAAATAGCAAGTTTTGTGCATTGGAGCATATGCCTACCTATCTCTTTTGATTCTATCATTTGAGCATCATTTTCAAGAAACACACATGATCATTTATGATTATTAGCTAGTTAGGGAGGCCCACAACACTCTCCAGCCATCACTAATAGCAAGTGTAAAGCAGGTTTTAGCTACACCAACTCATCTTTTGTGATTATCCACCATCTCCTCCAACAAGGTACAACCAACACAAAATGAGTAGGAAAGGTTAAATGCATGGTGCTCAAAGGATGCTTTGGCAACATCATACGTTCTCAAATCTATCTCTGATTTTTTATGTCCTCACATTAGGAATTGCAAGTCATCACAAGAGATATGGAATGCCCTTGACACATTCTTCTCATCAAGCACCAAGGCAATGAAGAATCACTTATGGATAGACTTTAAAACACTCAAATAACTCATAAGCAAAATGTGAGTGCTTTTCTCACCAAGCTGAAGGAGATTGCAGACAATCTTGGAAGCATTGAAGAACTCATTGATAAAGACCAAATATTAAGGCAAGTCTTCAATGCTATGAAGGGTGATGAAAAATGAGAAGCCTTACACCACAAATCTAGATCAATACATGGACATGCAATTTCCTCACTTCAACACTCTCATGGGACAATTGTTCACACATGAGGCAAATATTCTTAAAAATGTAGAGAACCAAACAAGGTAATCATTACTGTGCTCTCTATACATATAAGAATAAAAGCAAGGAAAACAAAGGCAAGGGTGAGAATTATGATGATGCAGGAATTGCCTCTGAAGCTAACTTTGCACGTAGAAGTAGAGCTCAAGAGGAAGAGGTAGAGAGGTAGAAAAGGAAGGGGGAGAGCTCAAAGCTCATCACTTTGTGCCATATGTGGTCTAATCAATCATACCATAGAGATTTGTTTCAGGAATCCAAGCAACCAAAAAGGAAGAGGATAAAACCAAGAGGCTATGGAAACTCAAGAGGAAGATGCAACAATTCTTATGGATACAATCACAACTCATACAACAATAACTACAAAGGTGGATGCAAAGGAAGGGGAGACTACCAAAGCTATATAAATGATCAAGCTCAAGAACAATCACTTCTTCTCATGAACATGAATATGAAAGCTATATAGATGATCAAGCTCAAGAACACTCACTTCTTCTCATGAACTTGAATATGAAGGAAGGTAAGGTAGATTAGCATGTGTTTTATATAGACTCTAGATGCTCAAATCATGTGGCATGCAATGTACCTCCACTATTAGATTTAGAAGACTCAATGAATAGGCATGGATTCCGAATAGCAGATGACACGAGGCATCGAGTTGATAAGATAGGTAATGCAAAGACTCCATGTTGTAATATGAACTTACTAAGAAGAGTGATCTATGTGCCTACTATTACCAAAAACCATATAAGTGTAGGTAAAACGCTTTAGAAGGGATTGCAAGTTATATTTAGGCATCATGGAGCTTTTGTTGAGGACCCATATTAGGGCTTTAAGGAGATAGCAAGAGGAGAAAAATCAAGTAGACTATTCACCTTTGAACACTGAGACACCAAGAATATTGCATTGTTCAATTATGGCACTCAAACTCTATTAAAGTTTCGTATTTAACACAAAAGGTTAGCTCACATAGGAGAAAATGATCTCAAACAAATAAGTAAGGATCAAGGTGTACTTGGTCTACCAAATATATCAAAACAACAGATGATTTAAATATGTATTGCTTATTAATTTGGTAATTCACAAAGGCAACCCTTCACTAAGAAAGGATACATACATGGAGACCTATTGGTGTTTGTCCATACAAACGTATGGGCACCAAGCAAGGAGCCTTTAATTTCTGGATCAAGGTATTATGTATGATTCATAGAGGATCGTAATTGGTGGACTATATTATAGTTCATGAAGCATATAGATGAAGTGTTTTCATGTTTCAAAATGTATTTAGCTATTGTAGAGAACCAAAGAGATAAAACCCTAAAGTGACTAAGGTAAGATGGAGGGGGAGAGTAATTATCCCTTGTCTTTGATTCATATCTCCAAGAGAGAGGGATCAAAAGAGAAAGCACTATCAGATACACTCCTAAGAGAATGGAGTGAAAGAGAGAAGAAAAAGGAAACTTATGGAGGCTGCAACATCAATGCTCAATTAAAAGAAACTTCCCAACTAGTTGTGAGTAGAGGGAGTATCAACAGCTACATTTTTTGTTGAATAGAATTCCAACAAAGGCACTAGATGGGATGACCCCATACAAGGCAAAGAAGAGAAGAAGACCTGGTCTTGCTCATTGTAGGATCTTGGGTGTGTAGCATATGCACAAATACCTTCACATATTAGAGGCAAATTGGACCAAAAGGCAAAGAAATGCGTCTCCATTCCATATGACCTTAATCAGAAACGTCATAGGTTGCAAAATCCAAGAAAACATTGTTTCATTGTAAGTAGACATGCTATGTTTGATGAAAAAGATGATGGTTTGAAGATGATTGCAAGAGGATCAATCTACCTTATGACCTAGAGGCAAACTTTCCAACTCTATCAAAGAGGAATGATCATACACTTGAAGCATCAAGTGATTCAAAGGATGATAAGAAGAATCCAAGAAGATAAGTCAACTCTTGGATATCTAAGTGCAAAGTCAAAGTGCACGATTTGAGGAATGTGGTAGAACCGTCTCAATAAACAATTAGAACATCAAATACAAAAAAGAGAAAGCTAGAAAGGTAGGGCTATGGTACTTCACTAGTTACTAAACATTCTATATATCTAGGAGAGGACTCAAAATCTAAAGAAACCTCATTATACGAGGAAGCAAAGAACAAGCCTCAATGGATGAATGCCATGGAGGCAAAGATAGATGCTTTACATGAAAATAAAACTTGGGAGTTGATGTCGAAGACTCTATCTATGGAGATCATAGGCTCAAGATGGATATACAAGGTAAAGAAAAAATATAATGGATCTTTAAATAGGTATAAAGCAAGACTTGTGGAAAAAGGGTATGGACAAACACAAGGTATTGACTATGAACAAACCTTTTTACCATTGCAAAGATGCTAACCATAAGAGTGCTTATGAGTGTTGCAGCTTCCAAGAATTGGAAGATTTACCAAATGGATATAAGAAATGCTTTTCTAAATGGATGGATATATGCAGATGTATACATAGCTCAACCTCTTGGTTTTGAAAGTTCATCATGTACTGAATATATATGTAGCTTAAGAAAAGTTTTGTATGGTCTGAAGAAAGCAGGTAGGGATTGGAATTAGCCTTTTTATCTATTTGCATGATAAGGGATTCAATGTGAGAAAAGTGGATCCTTTCCTCTTCATACAGAGGAACCAATTAGAATTCATATACCTATGTTGATGTGATTTCAATTATAGGTAATCATGCTAAAAGAATCATGAAAATTAAAGAAGAAGTCAAAAGAAAGAAGAAGTCAAATGAATGAAAAAGACTTCTTCTTTCAAATGAAAGAAGAAGTCAAAATCAATGATCTAGGTCCACTTACATACTTTCTAGGATTGGAAATAGAATATAAAAAAAAATGCATGTACCTTACTCAAAGAAATTACATCAAGGACATGCTCACCAAGTTGAAAAATGGAGGCAGAAAGGGTTTCAAGAACTCCTATGGAGATGAAATTGAAGTTAGGCACTCATAAAGGTGAGGAAATGAAGATGCAACTAGCTATGAGATTCTAGTTGGTAGTTTAAACTATGCTACACTAACTAGACTGGACATTTGCTCAAGATTAAGTGTACTAAGTAACTTCACACATACTCGAAGGAACCTCACATGGAAGCAACAAAAAGGATCTTGAAATATTTAAGACACCTATCAATGAAGGTTTGTACTATCGTTACATATGTGATATAGATATCAAGCTATTTTGTGATGGAGATTGGGCAAGCTCTAAACATGATAGGAGAAGTACATGTGGATACCTTGCCTTTGTAGGTACAAAATGGATCTGATGGTCCTCAATGAAGCAAACTACCATTTCACTCTCATCAATTGAAGCTGAATATAGAGGACTTGCAAATGCAAGTCAAGAAGTAGTGTGCGTTAAGACCCTATACTCTTATTTAGGTCTTAAGTCATCTACTCCTCATATCTTTGGGGATAATATCAGTTCACTACATCTTACTACTAACCGAATCTATCATGCCAATACAAACACATAGAAGTGCATTACCATTGTGTAAGGGAAACGATTTCAAGTAAGGAGACTCAATTATCATATGTATCAACTCAACAACAATGTGCAGATATGATTACAAGGGCTTTGGATGGAATCAAGCTATTTAGAATCAAATCAATGATTGGATTACAAGAGATTTCAAAGGATGAAGACTCAAGATTCTTCGGCTTGAGGGGGAGATATTGGTGCAATAAGAAAGCCTAAGAGCTTGGCCTTAAATCTTGTATTACTCCCATATATTAGGTCACGAAAATATGGTAATGTGAACAAATGTTTGTAAAGCTTCCAAGAGTAAAACTCATGGAATTATCTTGGTCAATTCTAAAAGCTAACAATAGAAGAGGATTCTCATAGATTGAGGAATTCAAATTCCATTAGTTTTTTAGTTGGAAATGAAAATTAAATCATCCCGAAAGTCTAGGATCACTTTTAGGTGAATGACTCACCATATTCAAATTCAAACTCATATATAAATACATTTACTAGCTAGTCATCTTATATGAAGCCTTTTCTTGTGAGATTGAGTTGAACCTTTGAGTTTATATTATGTTCAATTCATGTAGGAGTATTTCTCCACAATTACCTTGTATAATATGTGCAAGATCATTACACATTTTGATTTATACATCTTGAATACTAACTCTTTGTGATCTATTACTGTACCTTGGGGTACATAGTGAACTTTGTTGATCTATTTATCTTTGTACTAAACTCCATTTTCAAAACTTTCACTTGCAATAGTCATATAAGAGCGTGTTTTATCTATCTATGAAGTTCTAGTGTCATTGGATCAATGGATCACAATTTATGAATGTTTGAAGGTGAGTCTATCTACACTTGAACTTGTTCTTAAAAAGTCACGTTGAATCACCAGATGTGCTCAAGTTATGTTTTTTCTGTATGCTCTAGCTAAATTAACAAACTAATATGATTAAGTTAGCTATAAAATTCAATAAGATTTTTGCAAAAGGTCGTTCAATTCATACCCAATTGTGAGCTCTAAGCATTTTTCTATGACCATCACTTCTCGAAATAGAAGGTTTCTTCAAATCTTGAGAAGTGCAAGTCATATGAATTGATGTATTCATTTGGCAATGATGCTCCAAAGAAGTTAGTGGTTTTCTATGCTTATATTGGAAGCTAACGGAGTTTATTAGGTATCCCTAAAGTTATATTGCCCGGTGTAGAGTAGGTTTTTGGAAACCCCACCCTTTTGTGCATATATTCCATCATCTCTTCACACATGTTGCACTCTTTAGAAGACTAATGAAATATCATTTAAATTAGAAATATCATCTAACTAGAACATACATAAAGCTTTTCATATTAGCTTACTTAAATGATTCAAAAGAACTTTACCACTCCTATACTTGATGATCCTCCTTAGCTTGAAGACAAATCTAAGATCTTAATTCCTAATAAAATAATTGATTGTGATGTAACCACTACATATACAAGTACTCAATATCATAGATATTCAGTAAATTATCAAAACCATTGTATTAAAGAATGTCCATGGGTTGATAAGAATTCATTAATGCCTCATTATGATCACTTAATTCCTGCATATCATTCACAATCACGATAATTGATCTCGTCGAAGAGACATTTCCATGCATCTGTTTTTACATGGAACACTTATTTGTTTTAGTGATGGGACATGTGACTGGCCATCCATGTCTATTTTATTTCTAATCAACTAAGGTCCTTTGCTTTTTCCATTGCGGGCATGTTATCACTTATGGAATATTGAGTTATTGGAGTTTATTATTGAGATATTAATGTGTTTTGACTTTTGATATAGGGGCATAAGGTTTGAGAGGGCATGGATGGATGTGGAATTATTCGGAGATATCTTGACAAAGATATTATATTTTTCCATATATTTTGTAGATACAGGCCCTTGTAGAGTGTTGTTTCTATAGATTCATCAAAAGAGTGATTGAGATATTGATGATTGTAGAATGTGATGGTAAATAAAAGTTAAGGCTCAACATAAAAGTGAGAAAGGTTTTATGTTTGCACCTACTTTTTGATGCATTGCCCTCATTCTAACCTCTTTTTTTATGTAATACAAAAATTATATATACACAAACTCCGGAGGCTAGTGGGATAGAGTGTGTGGGGATGGATTCCATCCAATGCTCTATACTCTCTCACCTATTATGCAAATCTTCATCTATGCATTTTCAAATTATTTGGAAGATTCTCCAACAACTTTGTACATGTCCCTCATAACTTGGACTTGAAAATTTCTCTTTCCTAGAATCCTTTGTGCAGATTTCACCTTCCCTCTAGTATATCTCCAAACAAATCCATTTAAGAAGATGTTACAAGCTTGGTTTCATGATATTCTTAAATTTGAGTGTAGAATAACTTGAGAAAAGTTTTAGAGTACTTAGATAATTTCATATTTCTTTCTAACCCCCTTCATATTACTTATTATTAAAATATTAATAAAGATACACATTTGGATCATAGTTTATTAAGCTTATATCTTGTTTTGATTTTCGAGATAAGTCATGATCATATTTTGCATGTGAGAGCATGCTACAATAGTATTAGATTTATCACTTAGATGCACAAAGTGTCGGTTTATCAAGTTAATATACAAAATCAATCAAAGCATGAAACTTTTTGGACATAATCAATTAGAAGTCATTCCAAGAAATGAAAGACAATCTCTTTCAATTATCACATTAGCCGCAATGGAATATTCTTTATTAGAATTTAAAGCAATCACAAATCCTCACAACTTTCTCTTAATTTGAGGGCATTTTCTTTGAGTGGTACGTAGAATTTCAGCATCAAAATATATTGCATATCCATTAACCTCATCATGATCTTGACTTATGTTCCAATCTATTCCAATAGGATTAGTATCAAAATTCAAGATGATTGGTCTACTTCATGAATAATCAACTTGCTTCAAGATTGGCACTTCAATGAGCACTTTTAGTTTGTGCATTGCTTTTGAATGTTTATTAGCCCATATGAAATTCTTTGTCTTTGCTTTTAGATCATATAGTGGATCTGCAACATGAGCATAGTGAGCGATTCTGATAACATACAAGGCATAGGTTCTTAGAAATCTTCCCACTTCACTAACATTGTCAAAAACTTCCAAAATCTTTCTAATGGCTTCAACTGTATATCAATATGGATCTTCACCATAATTTCAACAAAGATGTCCAACAATCAAAACTCTTTTTACACCAAAAGCATACTTGACAAGGGAGAATGTTAAACTGACCTCTTTGAATCTTTCACAAATTTGTTCATAGCTAGAAATATGATTAGTGAAATATTTCCTACATCACAAAGGATCTTTAATCTCATTTTTGCTCTTTCCTCACAACCATTTATTGCAATATCATCAATAAAGGCATAAAAACATTTGGGATGGTCATGTAATACTAGATTCATAGCATTCATCATATGAGCCATAGAATATGCTTACGTGTGATGAATCTTATTTCCTACTAAATGAGCATCCTACCTTTCACAGAATCTTTTACAAGCTATATACACACACAAAGTACTGCAAATTGCTATGCTCTTTCATGTATTATCACTTCTAGAGTCAAGAAGCCAGATAGTTTTGTATGAAGAGTGGAGTTTCTCATCATATATTATTAATTTTTTATAATATTTTACTTGCTAAAAAGCTAATATAAAATTATAAAGTTCGTTCAAATCTTTGTTCTTAACCCTAAACATTTTGAGAGAAATCATATCTAAAAGTGAATGGCGTTCACTCTATGTGTCTCTATTGAAGGAAATGAGTAGCATGTCTTGGATGCGTTAATTTTCATAGTAGAAGCATGTGTTTTGAGTGAGATAGCTTGCATAGATAGATCTTATAGTATAGTTCAAATAACCAAAATCTATTGCATTCTTTTCCTAGGAAGCTAGAGAGACACTGAATTCAGTGAACAAAGGAATCTATGAGTATACCTATGAGACCATTTATGCTTCAAGATACATAGGGAAGCGTATCTTTCCATCATTGATATTAGCGAAACTCAACATATCAAGATAGAGGAAGCAATTGAAGGCCTTGGAAAAAGAGGATATACTCATTTTACTTATAAGGCATACACTTGATCAAAGGCAATTCTCCAAGTGAAGAAGAAAAACATCTATTAATGGAGAGTGTTAATCTCCAAACGATCAAGCCATCCTTGATGTTAGAGCACCTCTATAACAAGAACAACTCAAAATCTTTACCAATTTGGAGGATCAATACTAAATTATCAAAATCTTGAACTAACTGTGAAGATAGTCACTACTCAGAAAGTCTGCTGAACATAACACACTCATTCACTCATCAAATTTATAAAGTTTTTGCTAAAATTTTGCACAAGGTGTTGCCTAAAGATTGCACACCTTCTCCAAGTTAAATCATCTCAAAAGATTCAGTAGAACTTGAGACATGATATAAACAATTCACCTATGTCTAAAACTATACTTTTCTACAGTCGACTTTGACACCTGCAACTTCTAAAGCATGCTTCTCCCAAACTACAACCCGTTTATTCAAATGCTTTGAGCGATAAGTAGATTACCTTCCATCATAAAGAATGAATGCTTGGCTGCTGAAAACTTTACATTGTGGAAGGACAATTGACCAAAATATTAGCATCAAATTTTGCACTTGTTGCAATGTCACTTCTTCACATTTACACATGTAAATGTTCCTACTCTCAATTCTCTCACCCTGATCACAATTAGGATCTAAAAACTTGTACACAGGTCAATCAACTATAGAATTAGACTTGTACAAAAGAACTCCACAAAAGATTAAACACAGAAGGAGTACTTAGTAAAAGTTCGGGCACAATATTTCTTCATCTCTGAAAAAGTTTACATATTAATGATGAGAGAGTTATTTCTCACTTTTCAAGTGTCTAATGACTATTCTAACTTCTAATTCTTCTTATCTCATGCTCTCTCAAACCTGTGAGAATTTGCCTTACCAATTTATCCTCTCAAACCTGTGAGAATTTGCCTTACCAATTTATCCTCTGCAATATCTCATCTCTCAAACCTGTGAGAATTTGCCTTAACAATTTATCCTTTTCCATATCTTCATCAACTTCTCCTAATGCATCTGCAATATCCTTCATTCTTGTTACATAATCAGAAATGGATTTAGGGGCGTTCTTCTTGAATGTGGTAGAATCTGCCCACAAAGATGCCTTCCTTGACTTTCTAGTGTTTTGGAAATGCTCCTCAAAAGCATTCCATATATCACTTGCACTTTCAAGACCTCTAATTTGAGGTAGCAAGTATTCATTGACTCCCATGTAGATAATGCTCCTTGCTTGAGCATCTCTCTTAATCCAAGTCTTCAAATCTAAGAGTTCATCCCTAGTTGGAACTCTAGGATCTCTGAATTGTGGTTTTTCTTCTTCACCTATGATATAACCTATCAAGTCCTTACTCATGAGATGAGCTTCCATCGTCATTGACCATGCTGGATAGTTTTCTCTATCCAATTTCTCTATCTGAAGAGAATCTCTCATCCTTTCTTCACTTGTGTATTAAATCCTTCAAGATTTATGAGGAATAAGTGTACCTTTACTTCGAATGTAGTTCCTTTTGGAATTCTTGATTGATTCAAGCCTCCTTCTCAAGCTTTTCCTTTAAACTTTCACCTTTTGAACCTTCACATGTTTATTTCTATATGACTGCAGCAGTCGGGGTCCTCCTTTCTTCTATTTTGATGATTCTTGCTCTGATACCACTAATGGAGAGTGTTAATCTCCAAACGGACAAGCTATCCTTGATGTTAGAGCACCTCTATATCAAGAAGAACTCAAAATCTTTACCAATTTGGAGGATCAATACCAAATTATCAAAATCTTGAACTAACTGTGAAGAGAGTCACAACTCAGAAAGTCTGTTGCACATAACTCACTCATTAACTGATCAAATGTGTAAAGTTTTTTATAAAACTTTGCACATGTCTAATGATTGTGCACCTTCTCCAAGTTAAATCATCTCAAAAGATTCAATAGATCTTGAGAAATGATAAAAACAATTCACCTATGTCTAAAACTATACTTTTCTATAGTCGACTTTGACACTTGCAACCTCTAAAGCATGGTTCTCCCAAATTACAACTTGTTTATTCAAATGCATTTAGCCATAGGTAGATTACCTTCCAACTTAGAGAATGAGTGCTTGGTTGCTCAAAACTTTACACTGTGGAAGGAGAACTTACCAAAATATTAGCACCAAATTTTGCACGTGTTGCAACTTCACTTCTTCACATTTACACATGTAAATGCTCCTACTGCAAATTCTCTCAGCCTGATCACAATCAGGATATCAAAACTTGTAGAGAGGTCAATCAACTATAGAATTAGACTTGTACAGAAGCATTACACAAAAGATTCAACACAAAAGGAGTACTCAGTAAAAGATCGGGTGCAATATTTCTTCATCTTTGAAAAAGTTTATATATGAATGACGAGAGAGTTATTTCTCACTTATCAAGTGTCTAATGACTATTCTAACTTCTAATTCTTCTCATCTCATGCTCTCTCATACTTGCCCCGACTTTTTACTTGTATATGTAGGCATATATATACAAGATGATAACCACACAAAAGGTATTAGTGAGCTAACTTCTAATTAATCTACATATATATACAAGTCTTCATTTCCTTAACATACTAATCTTCAAACTTCAGTTGTTGATCTTTTCTTCATAGGCTTTGACTTCAAGTCTTTATCCAAAACATCAATCGGTGGTTGAATTGCACCAACATCTATCACATCTATTTTTTATACTCTTGGGTTATAGAGGTAAAGTCTTCATTCAGATCACTCTTATTGCATCAAAGATCCTTATAACATTATATTAGAGTGTAACAAGTGAGACCATAGCACCATGGTTGAAACCCTCCATAATAATAACAATCAGCCATGGAACTTTTGGATGTCTATGTTTGTCATGGGAAGAGGTTTATGGGGACTTTGTAGTAGAAAACATGTCAGAGATAGATTGAGGGATAATTGAAATCCTCATTATTTGAGTCTAGGAGAAATTATGCTTTCTCTACTCACTTTAAGACAAGACTGGTCTCATAGGTATGTTATTACATACCTCTGCTTACTCAAACTTATAATTATTTGATTTCCAATGGAATGGACCATAGAGATTCTCATCACTCAATTGGAAAATTAGACCTTCCTAATGATAGTCATGTCATGCAAACTACCTGCTTCTACTATGAGCATCAAATACTCCAAGAGATCGAGGCCATGTACTTCCTTTAGTAGAGAGACACAGAAGTACCATTATTCACTACAGACTTGATTTCTCTTAGAATATCAAGAGATTGAATTCAAGTCTTGAATCAACTCTAGAAAACTATATTAAATTTCTAATAAGTCAAATATGAAAAGAAATGGATACCATATGAATAAGAAGGTCTACTCAACACATAGAGCCAACTAGCTCCGACATAGAGAAATCGGAATGCTTATGCACGGCTACTTGCTTCAAAATGATCTAAGTTTCATCATTTAGTAGCTTCATATGCTCCTAAGTTTTGAGCTTTATTTTGAACACTCACCATTATGCTTCAACCTTCAAATCTTCATCCGAGCTCCATTATTGTAGTGAATGTTTTGAGCTTTTTTGTGTTGGTAGACATTCTCTCTAATGTAGTGGTAACATACCTCTATACGTTTGATCCCAACATGAAACATATGATTGGAAGAGAGTTACACATTATTCATGTTGTCACACATAATTGGATATTCAATTTTCCTTGAGATATCTAAGTACTTTTTTAGCTTCAATTAAATTATGAACCGTAGGTTTGTACCTAAATTGAGATAACCAACCAATCTATATGCTAGTTTAGACCTTCTGATAGTGACATAATTCAAAGATCCCAACACTGACTTGTATAACAGTCCATCATGAACTTCTAGTTCAATACCATTCACTAAAGCCAATTTCATATTGAATTTCATTAGGTCGCAACAAAATGGTGTAGCAGAATGGGAAAATAAGTACATTGTAGAATGTTCCAAGGCTATAATGAACGAGATGGGAACCCAATTCCTATTTGAAGGATTCAGAAAGCACAACCATATACATCATAAACATAGCACCCACATCATGTATACATGCTTCAAAACCATATTAAGCTTTGGATAATATATTATGAGATGTATCACAGTTGAGAGTGTTTGGTTCTACTTGTCTTAATACTAAGTGAATTAAGAAGTAAGCTTGATGATAGATCAGAAGGATGTGTACTCAAAGGGTATGCAAATGAAAAAAAGGTGTATAGATGCTAAAATTTAACAATCAAAATTCTAAAGGTGTCAAGTAATTCCATATTTGATGAGATTTTAGCTTGATATTCTTCTAATGTATATAAGTAGGAAAATAAAGATGATGAAAGAAATAATTCAAGAGGAAAAGAAGAAAATGAAATCATGGCTATTAGTGGACCAAAGGAATGAAGAAAACACTCATCATGGAGTGGAGATCCTTCATCAAGTCAACTATTTTCCCTCCCCATGGAAGTCATGGAAGTCTTGTAGGTCATTGAAGACCAAGAGATATATACTCAAGCAGGCTCAAGAAGAGAGTCATCCAAAACTATCAAGAGGAGGGGGTTATATGCATAGAGGAGGAGTAAGGAGAAGCTATAAAGCCCACATGCCCTCTAGTCTCTTGAGACATAGTCTACTTATAATAGTTGTAAATATTTGTGTACATATCCAATTCAATAGACTTGAAGTTCATTCACTCGCTCATGTATGTGTCTTAGGTTTCCTAAGGGGGCTTCTTGAAATCACTTTTATTTGTTGAGAAGTTCCTGTATCTTTGTAACCCTATTTTCTACATATCCTACATATCTACATAGTCTATTTTGTATATAATTTTTGATTGAACTAAAGAGATCCATTTGAAGTGTTCTATAGTTTGTTGGAGAGTGTGAGATGGTTTTGCTACTTGCCACTCATAGCGGCCATGAGCTAGGGAAAGATCCTACGCGAAGTAGTCCTACACAGAGTGAGTTCTCCTCCCAGTCATCGTCCGAGATCTTCCAAGTTCTCTCAAGAAAGACTATTCACATATTCTTTACTTGAGCCTCTCTCTATATGAGAATAATAATCTCCCTTCTTCTACCCATCATATAAAACAATGCTCCTCATGGAGCCATGTGGCACAAAGCCATAATATGACATTTCCTTCCCCTTGAAAGCATTTTTGTCCTCGAAAATGTAGATGAAGTGTCCATAGTGGTAGAAGAAAGTGCTCTGACACCCATGAACTCCATGTACTCTATGTACATGGTCATATCTGTGTGTTGGTTCCCCATGTCCTTCCCTTTAAGAACTCATATGAGATGATCTCAAAGGTGGGAAACCATTTGAGTGGTGTCTACTATCTCCCTTGTACACTCTACTTCCAAACTATCACTCCCATAACATACAACATCATGCAAAATGACCTAAGTCCATATGATGTATCCTCTATGGAGTAATAGTATATAACGCAAGTGTAAAGTGCCAAACTTATAAGTTTGACCGTACCATAGTGGAGATAATAAACCATAGAATCCTATGAAATATAGAACAAAGTCCCATAATAAGTGACTCGAAACCCATCTAAGACTAAATGATAGATTGGCTTCATAACACTCTAGGTCTTTCTAACCTTGAATGTAATCACAAGTAGTAGTTTAACTAAACTATCTTGTGAATTATGCAAATCCATCATCTACCTCACGGTAGTAAAATGCAATCTCTACATTTCACCAACCCAAAAGTCTGTGGTTTTTCATCCATTACCTGTGGACTAAGTTCTATTGGAAGAGCATCTATTGGCACTTGTGCAAACTCTAATATTTCTCTTCCCTGTAGTTTGCAATATGAATGCAGAAAGCATTCCCTTTGAGATTCAGATAATTCCTAAGTACCCATCCTCCTAACTGATGTTTACTCATCATGATCATGATGTAACACCAACTAAGAGTTTGGTACTCCAATAGGTTAGATATATCTCTATCTCCTATAAACCCTAAAGAGAAGAATCATAACTCTACTCTCAGTCTAACTAATGTCAATAACTAGAGCATCTCATCTAGTTAAAGACAATCACTAGAGTAACATAATTGCTCCTCTCTAGAGTCTCCATGTGAGACTCAATCTAACCATCATGATTAACTGATCTCCCTCTTGCCTTTGATAGAAGAGTGCCACTTCTATTTAGACAACCTAAAAGTGAGAAAGTGAGGACATGGGATTCATTAGTGTCCACTTATATATTCCATATATATGTGATGGAATATATAAGTGGACTCTAATGAATCCCATATCCTAAAATGATGTCGGTGGACTCAAATGAGTCCCATGTCCTCGAACTAGTTAGTTTGGTTCTAGTCAATATGTGACAATGGATATCCATTTCTATTCCAAACCAACTTGTTCCTAGGTACAAAGAGTGAGTCTAAGTACCTCTCTCTAGATCCCGATATACATACATATGTATTGGGTACCCCAACTATTCCTGACTAAGGGATCTATGCTCTATACCATAGAGCTAGTCCCATGCCTGTGGCCTTCCTAACCATCACTCGAATCACATAAGCACCCGTTGATGCTGTCTCATGAAACCCATCTGTGTGATCCCATCTAATTGGTTTCCTTAATAGTGTAGCAAAAATGCTTCACAGCTTGCTCAAGTGATGTGCATGAGTGAAACTAGTCACTCTTTGGGTATTCCTAATAATACCCCATAGTCTCCTAATTCTACTGTGAAACTCTTGTGAAGATAAGTAAATCTTCACTACCTTTGAGATTATCATATATGCATCTCCCTTACCTATATGCAACTTCCTAAAACCTATAGGATTGCTTGTGCACATTACTAATGGTGAAGGTGTAGCTCCTTCCCTTAGCAATCCTATGGTCTAAATTCATAAGGATTATGTATAGGGATCCTGTTACTATTGAAGTTGCCTTATGTATGACACTGTGATGGTACTGAGTCCATCTAATACATGCTTAGAAGCATGCCTACACCTTATTGATGTTTGCAGAAATGGCATTTTACCATACCATAACATTCTTACCTAAAGGTAAGAGCGTATATAACGCCATATGGTAGGAAAAATTTCGATAGCATTCCAGGAAATGGAATCCCAAAAATTTTTTTAACTATAAGCTCAGTGGCACACAGGCCACCTAACAACAGAGGGCTTGACAGGCCCATGGCATGCACGCCATAAACTGATATATGGATTCCATAACTTGCAAAAACATAAGAGCAATTCCTAGCAACAATTCTCTGTGTTGCATAGCCACAAACAATCAAAAGGTGTACTTCTTGCTTATTGATCCATACTTTTAAAATTTAAACAATGATCAATATTTGATGTATGCAATCCAATCTATGCATGTACATACAAAACATGCCATAACATAAAGTAAAATGACTGAAGCATAAAGCATACGTCCCTGAATAGTGTTGGTTTTGGAATTGCATGCATCCATTCCTTCTCAACGAGCTTCGAGATCTCTGCACCTTCGTCCTCAGATCCTAATATAAGCTTTGAAGTGTCCGAAAACATCGGATCACTTCCCAAAACATAAAGCATGGTCAAATGATTACTAAAATAATGCAAATTTAGTCAAAAAATGAATTAGTAATCCATCTTTAACCCTGCAAAAACCACATTAGGGCCTACAAATGTTCATAAACTGAAATATCTAGCATGTGCAAAGAGCTCGACGTGCAATTACTCAAATCACCTTCCCGGTTTGAAAGATATGGCTCCCGAAAGGTAGTTGCCAAAAACTGTTCAGACTTTGCATGGCTGTACAGACTTGCAAAAGTACATTTTTTTTCCAAAATTTCTTCTCATACTTGAAATTAGATCTTGTGCTCTTGGAAACGAGCCATAGCACGTCCAATTCGAAGTTTCTTAGCCCAAGATATGGCCCTTCCAAGCGGGACATGCCAAACTAGTGGACTGTTGGAGGGGCTGGAAAAGTGTGAAAATGTGATTTTTGGGATGCCCAAAAAGCATTCTTTCATCACGAAAATCCTAAAATTATCTTCCTAACCTCAGAGAGTGATACATGAAGATGCTTGGGCCTATTTTCACCCTTCCAAATCCTCCCTTGGCACATGCTAATTTGCTCCCCAAAAGAGGCCTAAATAAAGATTTTTACTTTCATGCAAAAACTTAAATGGGAGCTCTTAGCAAGCTTCTAATCCACTCCTAATGTGGATTTTTCCTGGATTTTCTCTTCTCCATGGTAATTCATACACCATACTTCATGTGAGTGTGCACCAATCCATGGGAAGCCTCATATATGGTCTCTTTACTTACTCCCAAAAGTGGAGTTTGGGAAAATTTAACATCTAATTTTATTTTTAAGAAGTGCGGGAAGGGGGTGTTTGAGGAACTAAAATTCCTCCTCAATTTATCATTTTAATGAATCTAATGATCTGCCTATGAATTCCATACACCAAACTCTCAGTAAATATAGTTTTTCCCATCCATCCATAGCTAATACACCTCTTTTTCTCTCTTCCAAAATGGGAATTTCTCAAATTGAGGTGCACAAATTTTTTCTCAAACTGTGATGGAAGGGGGTTTTGTGGAGCTTCAAACTCCCATCAAATTGAGGTATCTTTTGGATTTCCTAATTGTATATGGAAGTCAATACACTAGACTATAAGTGTGCATGGTTTTTTGCATAAATCTATGAAAAATACCTCCTCTTTTCCCCTTTCCAAAATGGCTATTTAACAAAATAGATCCTGAAATTTATATAAAAATCATAAAAGTATGCTACTTTGGAAGTACTTACAACTTGTGCTTTTTTATATTTTGAGGGAATCCTAAACTCTAGGTGAGAGTACATATCTCATACTCTCCATATGTGTAATTTCCCTCCAAGATCTTGGCCCCAAAGCCTTCGTTCCTTTTCGCAAATGCAAATCCTTTCAAAATTGAAATAATAATACCTAATTAACACAAAGCTCCATCCTTTTCGTGTAGAGGAGGACTATACACCAACGGTAATTTCCTAGTTTGGTTATTGTTTCTTTATCCAACTTCTATTGTTGATGGTCCACTCCCATTCATCCAAGTTGTCCTCTTTGTCTCTAACCACCATCTTTGGTAGTAATCAAAAGTCTCCCCTCACTGGTATTTCCTTTTGACATAGACATCTTCTATGAAGGAAATGGCTGTGGTTTCCTTTTTCCCTTTGTCCAAGTTAGCTAATGCTCCTATCTGTTTCTTGTATGATTCAGCCGGCATAATGCTCCCATCTTGTCAACGGATGATCTCCATACAGTAGCATGTGCAGTTAGGTACACCAAGCAGCATGGATCATATGGAAAAGCTCTTGACTTGGGTCCTCTACATCGTGGGTTCAAATCTTGGCGGGCGCAGGCTGGAGATCTGAAGGCGTGAGTGTCGAACCATGCTCTGATACCATATCTGAGATCGTTTTGCTACTTGCCACTCATAGCGGCCATGAGCTACGCAAAAATCCTATGCGAAGTTGTCCTACACAGAGTGAGTTCTCCTCCCAGCCATCGTCCGAGATCTTCCAAGTTCTCTCGAGAAAGATTATTCACATATTCTCTACTTGAGCCTCTCTCTCTCTATATGAGATAATAATCTCCCTTCTTCTACCCATCATATAAAACAATGCTCCTCATGGAGCCATGTGGCACAAAGCCATAATATGACAGAGAGCTTATGTGTGGATAACAATGGAAGTAATTTGGATCAAATTAAGATATGTGAATCTCAGTTTTGTTGCAGAGTAACAGAATAGTTGTATGAAGGGACCTAGGGATTGGGTTCATCTCACTTCTAGTGTGCAAATCTGAGGGAGTAAATTCCATCAATTGGTATCAATGCAGTAAACATCCTTTAAAGACTCTAGGAGAAAGGAAAAAGAACTTGGACATAAAGGCTAATAGGTACATTTTACTGTAAACCTAATTTCTCGTTCATTATGGAAGATCTAGGTCAAAAGGTGGAGATGCTTGACAAAGACAATTATCAACCTTAGAGGTTCTGAGTCAAACTACTTCATGAGAAAACAATTATGGCCTATTGTGTGTGGAGATAAAGATATGCCCCATGTGGATCCCAAAGATCCAAAAGGTCACCAATCAAGATTTGAAGATGTTCAAGGATTGGGAGGAAAGGAATAGGAGAGCTATCTTCTACATATCAAAGCTAATATCTAACACTATGATTGGTCATATATCATATTTTGATCATGCTAGAGATGTTTGGGAGGCCTTAGAGAAGATATATGCCGCTTCCACAAGAAGCAAAAAGATGCAACTTAAGAATGAACTCCATTCTTTGAAGAAAGGTAGTGGTCAATGTATTGTTGACTACACCTTGAGGGTGAAGAAGTTGAGGGAGCAATTGCCATCCATTGGCTGCAAAGTATATGAGGAAGACCTAATAGAGATTACTCTCAATGGGCTAAGAGGAAAAGACAAGTAGAAACGCCTCATTACTAACATCTTCTATAGAGATCCTCTACCAACTCTTGATGAACTGATCAACACACCTAGTGGTAGAAGAAGTTGCCATCAGAGACACATCCAAGAAGGATTGTCACTCATGGGTCCTATATGCTGGCAAAGGCAAAAGAAAGAGAGGAAGGAAGGGGAAAGGAGGAAAAAGAAATTGGAAGCAGTCCAAGGAAGAAGATTCATATTCAAAAGGAGATAGCAAGGCATCATCTTCAAGAAATAGCAAGAATGACAAAGGGAAGAAGAACCCTAATGAGGGTAAAAATTGTTTTATATGCGGTAAGTAGAATCATATTTCTTCAAATGTCTCGTTTAAAGATGACAAAGCCAAGAAGAAAATGGAGCAAGGAAACTATGCTTATGACTCCAAGAAGGATGATGAGAAGGTGACCCTTCATAGCCATGAGATATGGCTACACGAATGATCCCAAGGACACAAAAAGGTAAATAGACTCTGGATGCTCTAATCACATATCATGTATGGACGGATCTTTTGTTCATATGCAGATCTCAAGCTAAAAAGGTTGTGTGGAGAGTAGAGATAACACTTAGCATCCCATTATACATGTGGAAGATGTGAAGCTATGTGAAGGTAAATTTGTAAACACTCTTAAAGATGTGCTCCAAGTTCTATCTATTTCCAAGAACCTTATCTCTATAGGACATATGCTAGAGAGAGGTATGCATATTATATTTGATGCAAAAGGATGCATGGTGAAGCAACGAGGCAAGGTCATTTCAAAGGGAAGGAAAGAAGGCAAATTGTTCACACTAGATGTTGCTCCCAGACACAAACAAGGTATGTTATGTGATGATTGGTAACAAAAGGATTCTTGAGATTGATATTTGGCACAAGAGGATAGGACATATCAATATTCCCAAGTAGAAAGCATTTGCAAAGCAGGTTTAGTGCAGAGACTAACCAATCTTGAAGGCCAAGATCTACATACGTTTTGTGATGCTTCTGAGCTAGGCAAGCAAGCAAGGAAGCCATTTCCAAAGAAACATTCTCTTATTGGGTTGAGGCTATGAATACAGCTTGTTACTTTATAAATAGGGCTCCAAGAGGTGGTGTGCACAACTTGACTGCACATGAAGTGTATTATTGCAAGAAACCAACCATGGACCATCTCAAGTTATTTTGATGTGTATGCTTTGTTCATGTTCCTATTGATGTGAGATCAAAGATGGAGCCCAAGAGTGAGAAATGTGTACTCATTAGCTACTCAAATATGCAAAAAGGCTACAAGTGTAACAACCCTCTCTTAAAGATTATATGTATCAAGAAATGTTGTTTTTGATGACTTAAGGTCATGGTATGGAGACAATGGCAAGGCAAAGTTGAATGAAGAGGATCAAGAGGAGTATGCAGACTTTGATGTATAGATTCAAACTCAAGAGTCAATCAAAATCAATGGACCAAAGGCTTGTACATCTAAGGCACACTAATATGATTACACTTAGTGTTATGATTATGAAAGAACATCCCCTTCCTTGAAGTATAGAAGGCTATAAGAGACAGACTATGACACTAGGGAAGCTTAATAGGAGTTAGAAGAGGAAGAGATTGAGGAGTTTATTCTAATGTAAAGCTCAATAGAGTCAAGTAGCAATATCCCACATACATGATCAATGTCATTGTAGATCAAGATCTAGATTCTTATGAGGAGGAAAAGATTAAACCAGAGTGGAGGAAGGCTATGTATGAAGGGTCCAAAGCTCTCAAGGAAAACAACACTTGGGAGCTAGTACCCAAGAAGGAAGGCATGAAGATAGTCCAAAACAGATAGGTGTACAAGAACAAGAGGAATGTCGATGGCAATTTGACAAGGTACAAGGCTAGACTAATAGCCAAAGGCTTCACAGAGACAAAATGGGTGGATTATGAGGAGACTTTTTGCCTTGTGGCAAACAAGGCTACCATTAGAGATCTCATAGCAATGTGTAGCAATGTGTAAGCCTATCTACCAAGTGGAGATAAAGAATGCTTTCTTGAATGGTGAGTTACAAGAAGAGGTGTTCATGGAACAACCTCAAGGTATGTATATTTAGAACATTCTAGCTATGTTTGCAGGTTGAAGAAGGCCTTTTATGTGCTAAATCAGGGCCCAATGGCTTGAAGTCAGAGGCTAGTGGACATCTTGAAGAGATGTGGTTTCTCTCCAAGTTGTTGATGTGTAAAACATCACAAGAAATGAATTAATGTGACACTAGAACACCTCTATGGTCACCATTAACTCATTGCCACTCAAAACTTTGAGAAGTGATAGCCAAAACCAAGAACTTTACTTCTTCAGATTTTTCGAGTCACTAAAATGACATACCTTCCATATTTTGCTAATTTCTCTTTGCTCAAATATTATTTCTTCAAGATCTTTTAGTGGATGAAAGTAGAAGACTAGAGCTTTCCAACAAGCTATTATTTGCAAGAAACGGATCTCTAGAACTCAAGTTATGGCCTTCACAAGATCACCCTGTATGACTTGCTAAAACTGGAAATTTTGCCTCCTTTAGTAATTCTGTGTGTCTAAAAATGAAAATTCGATGCCTAGCATCGACTTGCAACCAAAAGTCGATGCCTAGCATCAACTTTCAACTTTTCTAGCCACTTTTTCAGTGCGAGAAATACCCCCTTGAACACACACATGAACAAGACCACTTTTATGTGGGAAGTTGATGCCAGACATCGACTTTATGCTGAAACTCGATGCCAGGCATCGAGTTGCTCCAAAACCTCATGTTTTTAAGAAGTTCTAGCAGTACATAACACTCAGAGAATAAAACAAGGACTTATCAATGCAAAATCGATGCCAGGCATCGAGTTGCTTGGAGAACTTGAACTCTTTAAAACATTACATAGGATACAAACAATGGAGATGGAAGAAGAAGACTTATACACAGAACTTAATAAACTCTTTCCATAACTATGAAAACTGAAAAATGCACAGGTGCTTTCTCACACAGAGAAGCCCGACTATTCTCAGTCATACAAAATGAGTTCTAACTCACTCTCTCATTGTCTTCCCCTTCTTCTCTCTCGCGTCAGTTGATACAAACTAACTTATATAGATTTTCTCATTCTCGTGACTTTTAAAAAACTTCTAGAACTAAAGTGAACTAAATTTACAAATATAATACACTTGTGAATTTGTCCCTTCACATAGGCATGTCGTTTTATTCTAAATTTTTGATCTTCAAATGTATGTCCAATTAGTGATTGTTTCTCCAACAGCTCCCCCTCAATCACTAATTAACATTCTCTGTTTCTTCATATCATCTTCTTTTTCTTTTACTCCTTCCATGCTTTTGAATCTGCTGGTCTTCACACCATCCAAGCTCTTTGTCATTATGTCTGCTATCTGATCTTTAGTAGAAATGTACTCCACTTCAATCTCTTTGTCCATTACCTTTTCTCTCAGGAAATGATAATGTATCTGTATATGTTTTGTTCTTGCATGAAATAGTGGATTTGCTGCAAGATAAAGTGAACTCATATTATCTCCATGTATTGTAGGTATACCTTGATCAATGCCCAAGCTTTTGAACAATGTCTGCATCCATATGACCTCCTTAGCTGCTTCCACAAGTCCTTTGTACTCAGCGTCAGTTGATGATAATGCTACTGTATGTTGTTTCTTTGAACACCAACTAACAAGCTTATCTCCAATGTATATCATGTAGCCATGAGTTGATCTTCTGTCATCCTAGTTACCTGCCCAGTCTGAGTCACTATAGGCTCTCAACTTCAAATCTGATGTAAAAGGATAATATAATCCGTCCTTTATAGTTCCTTTGATATATCGGAGAACTCTTTGACCTGCAATCCAATGTGGGTCCTTTGGACAATGCATGAATTGTGACAAAAATCCCACTACATAACTAAGATTAGGTCTTGTTAGTGTAGCATAAATCAAACTACCCACAAGAGATTGATACTTCCTCATATCTTTGTATTCTGCACCATCATATTTATTGAGCTTGTGATTAACTTCAAGTGGAGTTGAAGCTTCTCTGCAATTTTCCATATCAAAATTCTTCAATAGATTGAGAAGATACCTTTCTTGTGATACATATATGCCATGATCTGTATAAGTGACTTCCATTCCAAGAAAGTATGACAACTTTCCTAGGTCATTGATCTTGAACTCTTTCTCAAGCAATCTCTTTACCTCCTTGATTCCTTCATCTAAAGTACCTGTGATTAATCTACATAAATAAAAATGTAGATTGTACCTTCCTCTGTTCTTTTGATAAGTAGACTTGGATTTGCTTTTGAACTTTGATATCCAAGATCATTGAGATACTTCACCAGTCTATAGTTCCATGCTCTTGGAGCTTGCTTCAATCCATACAATGCTCTTCTCAACCTACAAACAAAATTTGGATACCTGGAATCTATAAACCCTTGAGGTTGTTCCATGTATACCTCATCTGATATGTATCCATTCAACAATGCATTCTTTATATCCAATTGACTTAGGGTCCATCCTTTTGAAGCTTTCACCACTAGTCTAGCTTTGTATCTGGCTATACTTCCATCTGCAAGCTTCTTCACTTTAAAAACCCATTTATTTCCAATTACTTTCTTACCATTTGGTTTAGGAACAAGTTCCCATGTCTTGTTCTCCTCTAGTGCATTGAATTCTTCATTCATTGCTTCTTCCCATTGTTTCTTACCTTTAGCTTCATCATAGTTCTAAGGTTCTTCATCATCTTTGACCATATATACATAGTTCTTCTGAGTTATGTAAGAAGTATCATAAGAATACCTTTCTAGTTGTCTTCTAGTCCTGCTTGACCTTCTTGGTTCACATTCTTCATATGTTTCTGGATACACCTCTTCATCAAATATAGGAGCTTCTTCATTTCTTCTTGCTAATCCACTTCTGGATGTACTTGCTTGCATATACTCTTCATCTCTATTCACCTGCACAATTGATTTTCCTTTCTCACATCTTCTTACCTCTTCTTCAACTTCAGCTGTATGACTTTGATCTGCATACCAACTTTTCTATTCATCAAATGTAACATCTCTTGAAACAAGAAATTGTTTGGTTAGAGGATTCCACAACCTATAACCAATATGCTTTTCATCATAACTAATGAACACATATTTTTCTACCTTTGATTCAAGTTTATGTCTAAGTTGTGATGGCACATAAGCATATGCAATTGATCCAAACACTCTACAATGATCTAGTGTTGGTTTCTTACCCCACCAAGCTTCATATGGAGTCATTCCATTGAGAGCTACACATGGTAATCTATTCACAAGATATGTAGCTGTATTTACAACCTCAACCCAAAGATAATTTGGACAATTCTTCTCCTTCAGCATAGCTCTAACAAACTCAACCAAAGTCCTATTCCTTCTTTCTGCTACACCATTTTGTTGTGGTGTATACTTGCAAGTTATTTCTCTCTTAATACCTGCATTCCAAAGATAATCATTGAACTCTTGGGAGAAGTATTCTCCCCCTCCATCAGACCTCAGTCTTTTAAGCTTTTGACCTGTGACTCTCTCTACATATGCATGAAAATGCTTGAAAGCTCCAAACACTTCTGATCTTTCCTTCAAAACATATAATGCTATCCATCTTGTAGCATCATCAATGAAAAGAACATAGTACCTTGAGCCACTGATAGATCCTTCTTTTGTTGGTCCCCATACATCTGTATGAATGAGCTCAAGTACTCCATCATGTTTGAATCCTTTCTTCTGAAATGGTAACCTGTGTGCTTTACCCATTTGACATGCTTCACATTTATAAACCATATGTTGACTCTGCACATTTGGTAATCCTAGTACAGACTGATTTGCAATCATAGCTTTAATTCCTCTTTCATTGAAATGACCTAATCTCTTATGCCAGAGATCAAGTTCTCTAATCACTCCTTCACCATGTGTGACCAAAGTTTGACCAATGTTCCCTTGCACTCTTAAAGTAAAGAGTCTACCTTCTTTCTTACCAGAGACAATCTGATTATATCCATTCGCTCGATCTTCAACAAATACTCCTTCATTTGTAAACCTAACTTGAAAACCTTTTTCAACTATCTGTCCCACACTAATCAACTTTTTAGGTATTCTAGGAACATACAAAACATTGGTTAGCAAATCTGCTCCACTCTTGCATTTCAGTTTTCCAATTGAATGTACACTATGTCTGGTATTATCACCTGTTTGAACTGTATGACTAAAAATACCTTTTTCCAATTCTGACATCAATTCTATGTTTCTTGACAAATGATTAGAACATCTAGAGTCAATGTAAAATACCTTTAGATCTTCTTTATCTGATGTGCAAATTGAGTTCATCATCCATGATGTATGACCTTCATTTTGTGTGTCATTTGCATAGTTGTAATAGGTGGTGTTGTAGGATTGATTCTGTCCCCAACTTCTTCCTCCACCTCTACCATAGCCTCCTTTTGGATTTTGTCTCCCTCTCTGAAAACTACTTTGATATCTTCCACCTCAGCCTCTACTATTGTTGTTTTGATTTTGGTTTGATCCTTGTTGATTGTGCCAGCAGTCATGAGCCAAATGATTACTCAATCCATAGATCCAGCAAGCCTTCTTGTTGTTATTCTGATTAACTCTACCTCTTCCAAAACCTCTTGGTCTTCCTCTGCCAGTGCCTTTACCTCTTGCATAATAAACTTGAGAAGTTGACTCTTCTTCATCCTTTGCTTTACCTTTATCTCCCTTCTTCTTTTTCTTCATATACATTGCAGAACTTTGTCCTTTATCTCCATCTCCCTTCAAGTCTTGCTCAAATGTGAGCATTAATCCAAGCAACTGGTTCAAAGCTGGAACATAATGGTTTAATGAAAGTTTTGTTGATAAGACAAAAGGTTTCCACCTTTCATCCCCTCTCAAACCTGTAAGTAATTGAGCAATCAACTTGTGATCCTCAATATCTTCATCTATGGATCCAAGACTATCTGCTAGATCCTTCATCTTAGTGACATAATAACTAATACTTTGACTTGGCTTCTTCTTGAATGTTGTAAACTCTGACCATAGACTTGATTTCCTTGCTTTAGTAGTGCTTTGGAAATGATACTCCAATGCATTCCATATATCTTCAGAGGATTCCAATCCTCTGATGTGTGGTAGCAAATGATCAGAGATTGTATTGTAGATGTAGGCTTTTGCACTTGCATCCTTCTTCTGCCAATGCTTTAAAGCATCAAGTTCGTCTTTCTTTGGTCGGCTTTCATCTTCAAATACTAGCTTCTCTTCTTCACCTATTACATATATCATAAGATCCTTACTCATAAGTAAGGCTTCCATTCTCATTACCCATGCGGGGTAATTATCTCTGTCTAGTTTATCATTGCAGATATGATCTGCCATACTCCTTTCCTTTGTGTGCAACCTATGAGCTTAAAGGATAAAGAATAAAACCTTTTGGAGTTCTTTCTGTATGAAGATACTTTTAAAGTAACCTTTTGATGCCTTCTGTCTTTAAATGCTTCCCCTTTCAACCTTTAATGAAAAACTTTTCAAAACTTCTTGTACCTTTGCCGCCTTTTTCTCTTTAGGACCTTTCTGCTCTGATACCACTTGTTGATGTGTAAAACATCACAAGAAATGAATTAATTGAAACTATAACACCTCTATGGTCACCATTAACTCATTGCCACTCAAAACTTTGAGAAATGATAGCAAAAACCAAGAACTTTACTTCTTCAGATTTTTCTAGTCACTCAAATGACATACCTTCAGTATTTTGCTATTTTATCTTAGCTAAAATATTATTTCTTGAATCTCTTTTAGTGAATGGAGGTAGCAGAGTAGAGCTTTCCAACAAGCTATTATTTGCAAGAAACAGATCTCTAGAACTCAAGTTATGGCCTTCACAAGATCACCCTGTATGACTTGCCAAAACTAGAAATTTTGTCTCCTTTAGTAATTTTGAGTGTCTAAAAATGAAAATTCGATGCCTAGCATCGACTTGCAACCAAACGTTGATGCCTAGCATCGACTTTTAGCTTTTTTAGCCACTTTTTTAGCACGAGAATTACCCCGTTGAACACACACATGAACAAGATCACTTTTATGTTGGAAGTCGATGCCAGGCATCAACTTTATGCTGAAACTCGATGCTAGGCATCGAGTTGCTCCGCAAACCTCATGTTTTTAAGAAGTTCTAGCAGTACATAACACTGAGAGAATAAAACAAGGACTTATCAACAAAAACTCGATGCCAGGCATCGAGTTGCTTGGAGAACTTGAACTCTTCAAAACATTACACAGGATACAAACACTGGAGTTGGAAGAAGACGACTTATACACAAACTCTTTCCATAACTATGAAAACTCAGAAATGCACAGGTGCTTTCTCATGCAGAGAAGCCCGACTATTCTCAGTCATACAAAATGAGTTCTAACTCCATCCATAACCTATGATCACTCCCCATCTGCTTGGTGACCTCTAAAAGATTCCAACACCTTGCTTCCGTTGCGCATTTGCACCACTGCATTGCTATTGATGTGAGAAAAAGGGACGGAGAGAAAGTGAATATCAGATGATGCTAGATTAATAAAGATCCTTCACAGCTCTATTGGACGCATGGATTTCTCTACATCGAATGCTGAAGGGGAGAGGTAATCAGATTACTGAGAACAAAAGGAGAGCTTTGATCACAGAAAAGGGAATTAGTCGGAGGGAGGCGACTGAAGGAAGAGGAACGTCACATAGGGGACACAAAAGGAGAAGATCTGTGAGTATCGCGACTCTCGCTCTGCTTCAAATTGTTCAATGTGCAGGTTCTTGTACGTGAAGGCTCATGGAAAGCCTGAGTTGATGTCATAAGCACTAGAGCTTGAGCACAGGATGATTTCGACAGTCTGCAATACCAGTTTGAGCACTATTCCTATTTTTATCCTAACAGATCAGGTTCCATGGTTCCCTTTGATCTTCGTTGGTTCCCTTTGATCTTCTTTGGCTGCATGCTAAACTTCCTCACTATTTAATCAACCTCTTGTCACAATCAAACGGCTTTATCCACTATACAATCATTGCCAACGGTGCATAGATCATCGAATTGTGTCTAATGTTGATTATTTGAAACATGCAGGAGATCAAACTACAGATGTGACTAATACAGCGGTTGTTAATGATGACGAGGAAATCAAAGAAAGTAGTGTTGCTTGTTCGTTAGTGAATGTTACAACATCGGGCGTTAATATATCTACATGCGTTGATTCAAATTTTTAGAGGTTTCTTGAACGCTGGAGCAGAGATTAATGTAGGGACATGGCTGGAGTTTTTGAAGATCTAACGCTATTAGCTGGAAGGACTAAGATAGAGAAATTTTACAGACAAAAGTTGTACCCAAATTGATTTCGATTTCAGTCTTGAGCTTGATAAGGTTTACAGATAAGTCAGCTTTTTGATTTAACTATAAGATCTATGTATTTTCTTGAATTTGAACGAAATGTTGTGTGCTTGTACCATGTATACTTTATGTTTAACACACACGTGCTTACAGGTGCAAAGATGGAGTACTGTCGAATAGGATTTAATAATATTATGAGTGAAAAAGAACTTCTGATTATATGTTGCATTTTACGACAATGATCTTACAATCAAATGCTGAATGAAATTCTAAACCCTCAATGACTAGGTATTGCTGATTGATATTGCTATATTGGCTCATCGACCTTGCATTTGTTAGAGTTGTTTATACATTTAAAGAGTGTTGATGATGTTTAAAGAATTAGATCGAACAAAATTAATCAACTTAACAATGGTGATGCTTAGATCATAAAGTGAGATAGGTAGCATTTCGTGTTGCTTGAGTAAAGTTCTTAAAAGAAGAGAGTTCTTTAGTTACACTTGAAAGTTGACCTTTATATTGTCAAACTTTACTTTCCTTAAAATCTTGGAATTTCAAAAGGTAATGATTTCTCATGAAAATCAAGATGCATAAATGAATAATAAATTTTGATCTTCATTTGAATCATGCAATTCTGTATGCTCAACATAAATCCTTTTCTTCTCCATGAACGAATTTTCATGATAATTTAATGCATTAGGATTATGAATGAAATTGTTGGTGTTGATCTAAAAGCAACTTAGAAAACAACTCTTCAATAGTAAAGTAAAGATAGTGTCTTCTCCATTGAACTCGTATGTTATTTTGATTTTGTATAATACATATATACTTAGACGATGAGAATTCTACTTGGAAAATGACGATTGTCACAAAGAAGTTGTGACTTTGTCTCTACTATGAATTAACATTTAATCATGAAGGTTAATTCATTTGAGTAACCTTATTTATTAAACAACTCATGTAATTGGTGGACCGTTCATGAAATAGATGAAGTATAAATGGGTCTATTTGTGTTACGAATTTGTTTTTGAGTCTTTAATCATTGAATTGACATTAAACTATTAGTTTTGCTCTTTGAATTGAATACATAAGAAAGTGATGAGAATTTGGATTTATTGAGTTAAAATTTCTGTGAGTTTGTAGTTGCTCTTTGCGACTCTAGTTCACCTAAGATTGCTCCAAGCACCCGACGTGCACCATATTGTTGGCGGTTTCCCTCATCCATCAACCATTGCTTTCATGCCTACATTGGTGAAGGCGACGTGAATCAGCATGGCCCGACGATCTCAGGTAATGATGTTTAACTTTTTGTTTATGAATGAGCGTGTTCTTTGTTTTGCAGGTATAAAATCATAGCTCATCTTCCATTGACGTGGTAGCTTGAGCAAGAATTTGCAAACCTTCTTGGGTGTTGAGCACTGGTCTTATGACCTGAGCGACTCCATGGAACTCTATAGAAGCTTGATCCTCATTGCTTCACCTTTTCCTTCAAACAAAGCTGACAATATTGCTCATTGACTCACTTAGCTTGTCTTTGTTTTAGGAATTATTTTGACAAAGTTTATATAAACTTTGATTCACCTACACTCACATTTAGCCTCTTCTCCAAGCCAAGACAAGGTAATAGTTATCTTAGATTCTGTCAATTTGCATATTTGAAATTTTAACATATAGAAAGGTTTTTTGTTTTAATATACTTGCATTTTTGAAAAAGCAAAAATAATCATTTCCATAATTCCATTTCATTGAATATCATGCACTTTTATATAGCATTTACTTTTCTTGCATTGTTGCATTGCATTTGAAAGCATAAAAAGAATTTCACGTTTTTCACCACATAGTTTTCATTAATATTATCAGACACCCACTATTTTATTCTACCTTTTTCTGCATTGCAATAGGAATTGATCACTAGTTATATTAGAGCAAAATATAAGTGAGTGATGGGTTCAAAAGAACAAATGAGACTGCAAGATATATTTTATAACATAAACATTGAAAAGAATGGATCTAAAGTATTTCAATCTGTTGTTAATGAGAAAGGAAAATTTATAGGCATTAACATCAATGAATATTTGTAGAATTTTGATGAACAAGCTCAACTCTACAGTTTACCTAAAACTATGATGATTACGTATTTTGAAAGAATTATAAAGAAATCAAACGTTAAACAAATTCAAAATCATAAAGATATGAGTTGGAGTGACTTTAAGGCTGAGCTAACCAAAGACTCTTGGGAGGTCTCTTTTGCCGATAACCAAAAGAGTTTCATTGATTATAATGCACAAGGTAAGAAATCCAATCTGAATGATTTGATTGAGGAGAAATTTAGAAAATATGAAGAGAAGTTTAAAGATGTAGAGAGGAGATTAAATGAAACAATACAAGAGAAATTTGGAATTATCATAACTCTAATGCAAAACATAAAAGAAATATCTCAAACTATGCAAGAAATGGGTAAAAACTTTAAGAACTTAAAAGAGACACTGGAATTTGAAACTTTAGAGTTGAGTAATAAAGTTGAAATTTTGACAATTGAAAATAAGGAACTACAAGGATTGAAACTTAATCATGAACATGAGGTAAGATTCCATACTTTGTTTACATATACGCTTGATAAAACACCTTCATGTGATCTTAGAATGCCTACTCCTAGGATAATACCAAGAAAATGAAATAGGATGCAAAAATGCATTATTCAATGTTTTTGGTCTGACCACATTGGTCTACCTACGATAATTGTATTGCATTTGAACATGCATGCGAACATCAAATAATTTGTCAAATAGGAAAGAACATATGTGATGTCCACACTCATGTCCCTTTACACTTACACTTAGGTCGAGGGGGAATGAAAGAACTTTTTGAGCAAATAGAAGAGAAATCAAGAAAATCAAGAATGATACAAACATATCAATGAAGACCAAAGAACTATACAGATGATAAAATTGTTAATCAAGAAAGTAAGATGTGGATGAATAATCAAAGAGAAAACTGATGATGAATCAAAAACTTGGGAAACCCAAAAACTTGAGCAAAATAAACATGAAAAACCAGAAACAAATGAACACTAAAATGACCAATTAATAGAAGTGATGAAGAAACATGATAACTATTATATCACATGTGAACTTGATCTTTTAGAAACTGATACATTATTTGATCAAAATAAAGTGAATAAATTGAAAACTAAATTAGGATATGAAATTAAGAATGACAAAACTAGTTAATTTAAATCTAAAGAACTTGATAAAGAGAAGAACATAAACAAAGAAGAAAAGAAGATGATTCATGAAAATATTAAACAATTTGAACAAAATATGGAAAGGTCCCAAAAACCTTCTAAACCTTTAAAAGAAAGAAGTAATTCAAATGCTTAGATAAAGCAAACATTATTAAAATGTATGATTTGATGAGTCTATTTCACTAATCATATTTCTAAGTCTTGATAACAGGCAGTGATCTAGTGCCAATCAAAGATCTTGAGTTTAAAAGGATGGCCTATCAAGATAATTGTGCAGGTTCTAGTTGATCACATGAGTTTTACCTTCTTCCTCATTAAAAAGGTGAGAATGATTATGGGAGTTTCAACTTAGCTTAAATAGCTAATGATTGCAAGTGAAATCGTCTAAAATGATCAACTATGCTCTAAGAAATGAGTTTAGCAAACCAAAGCTTACCCCCAAGTTTTTAGAGACTAACTAGTAGATGACCATTGAGCACTTCGATGACACTTTCTCCCGCATGCTTGAGCCAAATGACTTGCAATTTTGATAGCACAAAGTAGACTTCAAGAGTTTCCAACAAGCCAAATATTATAAAAGATGCTTGAGTTTTCATTGCGATATGACTAGAGAAAGTTGAGTGTTATGATAAGTCATAGCAGAGAAGTATACAAATATGTTCAATGAGCTATATGCATTAAATGACATGATTGTACAAGGTCACTGGCCTTGTAATGATGCTCAATGATGATGGATTGAGTGAGCTATGGTGTGAGCTACTCAAGTCCTACAAATGATCAAAGGAAAAAGCTCTCCATGAGGCACACACTCGTGGGATTTTACAAAGTCCTTTTATAAGATTTTCTTCTAAGTTTGAATTTGAACTCAAACTGGGCTCCAAATAAAAGTGACTATAATAATTTAGGAGTTATTCTTTCATTTGAAACTCGTAACTTTTATTCTTCCTACCTCCATGAGATATAGGTTTTTACAAGATTCTTCCAAGTTTTAATCTTTTACAATGGTAAATGACCAAGTGATTACAAGCTAAGGTTCACATGCATCATCAAGAGATGGTTGCACACATTGTCTTTTAAGCCAAGTCTGTAGGCTTGATCATTTGCACCAACAGCTCCCCCCTTAGGCCAAAACATCTTGGCTTGCATTGCTTCATCAATCTTCAAAGCGTAGTACCATTAAGTGCTTTGGTTAACAAATCAACACACTGCATATTGGTAGATACATATGTGAGCTAAATCTCTTTGCTCAATATTTCCTCTCTAACATAGTGACAGTGCACTTCTATATGCTTAGTTCTTGCATGATAATTGGGATTGGATGCAAGACACAAAGAACTAGTGTTATCACCAAAGATCATTGGTGAATGAGTTTTAAGTCCCAAATCTGAGTAGAGAAATCTAATCCAAATAGCTTCTTATGTAGCATATGCTAATCCCCTCTATGCAGCCTCTGTTGAAGATAGAGCAATAGTTGGTTGCTTCTTTAAAGACCATGCGGTTTATCACCTGCAAAGGATAAATAGCCAGAAGTACTTCTTTTGTCATCCTTACATCCTGCCCAACCTGCATCTGAGTACAAACTTATATTCAAATCTGATTTGTATGGGAAGTAAAGACCTTGATTTTGAGTTCCTTTGAGATACTTCAAAATTCTTTTAGCAGCTTTGAAGTGAGGTGCCTTAGGTTTATGCATGAATTGACTCCATAACATATGTCAATCATTGTGAATGTTGCATAGTTTAGACTTCCAACTATGCTTTGATAACCTGCAATGTCTTCAAGCAAGTCATGTTCATGAGCACTCAATTTATGATTTACCTCCATAGGGGTGCTAGATACTTTTGCATTTTTCCAAGTGGAACTTCTTCAACATGTCTTGCATATATTTCCTTTAAGTAACATAGATTCCAGATTTGGTATATACCAACTAAGTCCAAGAAAATATTTCAGGAACCCTAGGTCATTGATCTTAAACTCTTGCATCGTCTGATTTTTTATTTGTTTGATGCCATTGGCATCACTACCTGTAAGAATAATATCATCCACATATACACATAAATAAATCATTTGTGACTTACTCCTCTTGCTAAACAAAGAAGAATCCGCGTTGCTCATCATGAGTCCATGGTCTTAAATATAAATTGTTAACCTATGGTTCCATGCCCTAGGTGGGTGCTTCAAACCATGAAGAGCTTTCTTCAATTTACATACATTATCTAACTTTCTTGGATCTTCATAGCTAGGAGGTTGAGTTGTGTAAACCTCCTCTGAAATCCACCCATTTAGGAAAGAATTTTTCACATCTAGTTGATACATATTCCAATTTCTAGATGCAGCTACACTTACCAATACTCTGATGGTTGGCATCTTAGCCACAGGTGAAAAAGTTTCTTCATAATCTACTCCTTGGATTTGTGAAAAACCTTTAGACACAAGCCTAGCTTTATACCTGTTTATGGATCCATCTGAGTTCCTTTTGTTTTTGTAAATCCAAGTAGAACCAACTACTTTCATTGATGCTTTCTTGGGTACTAGCTCCCAAGTGTCATTCTCTTGGAGTGCTTCTATTTTTTCATCCATAGCCGCCTTCCATTCTGCTTTGGTACTTTCTTCTTCATAAGAAGAAGGTTCTTCAATTGATGAATCCTTAGCAAGACAAATAGAATGCTTAGTGACTAATGAAGTATCTGTTGTCAGGATCTTGCTCACGCGCATACAGAGGTTATGAACGCAGAAAAACACACAGAAAAATAGAGACAACAAGAGACGAGATGGAACATAGTCCACAGAGTGCATGTAATCATTAATGTGTTTGTGTATGATATCTAGAAATTAAGTGGTCACAATGGGGTGTTAATTGTGTTTTATGTATCCATTGGCATTCTTTGATAGAGTGATTTTTGTACTTAACTAAATATCGATGATATTGAGTACCTGTGCGTGTAGTAGTGACATCATGAACAATGATTTTCTGAGGAACTAAGATTTCAGATTGCTCTTCAATTAAAGGAGGATCATCAAGAAGTGGAGTGAGTGGTAAAATTCCTTTAAATGGTTTAAGTAAACTAATGTGAAAAGAGTTATGAATAGTCCAATGGGATGGAATATCTAATCTAAATGAATTATCATTAATTTTTGCTATAATGCGAAACGGTCCATAATGGCGTGGTGCAAGTTTAATTTTAGGATGCTCCAAAATATTTTTGAGACGTCTTTTAATGATACGCAACCATACAAAATAATTTTCCTTGAATTCTTTGGCTAATTGTTTAGTATTGATATTACGTGTATATCGCTCTTGACTTTTCCTAATGTGCTCATGAACATCATGAAGTATAGAAACGTGAACTTGAGCAATAAAATCAGCCATCGGAATGTTGGTTTGGGTGAGGGACATGGGAGTGGGAAGCTTTTTATCAAAAATAATTTCAAAAGGGGCACGACCAGTAGTGGTGTGTGCAGTGTTATTGTAAGCAAATTGAAACAATGGCAACTTTTCATCCCAGTTATTAGGATTATCTAATGAATAACAACGCAATAAATCAAGAATAGTACTATTTGTAGCCTCACTTTGTCCATTACTTTCGGGATGAAATGCAAAGATAAAATCTATTTTGGAACCAAAATGTTGAAATAAGGCAACCCAAAAGTGATTACAAAATCTAGCATCGCGATCAGATAACATTACTTTAGGAAATCCATGATGTGGGAAAATGCATTTTATGAATAATTTTGCATCTTGAGGTGCAGTCAAAGCTTTTCTACATGGAATGAAATATGCATATTTACTAAACCTATCAACTATTGTCCAAATCATATCATTATGTGATGAAGTGATGGGAAGACCTCTGATAAAATCCATAGAAATTTGTTCCCATGGTTCCTTCGGAACGGAAAGTGGCATTAATAATCCAAATGGTTTACCATGATGACGTTTGACATGCTGACATACAATGCATTGAGAAACATAATGTGCAATATCTTTTTCCATGTGTGGCCAAAAGAAGAAATCTTTGCAAGCAGAAATTGTGCTCTGTATGCCTCTATGACCCATGCAAGATGGTTCATGCATTTCTTTAATGAAAAAATCTTTAAAAGCTTGGGTTATGCACAATCTATGTTGAAAATAAAGAAAACCATTATGAAATGTATGATGTTCATCAGATAAAGATGTACCATTGTTTTAAGTCAAGCCATGCACGTGAAAAATACAAATCAGATGCATAAAGGGAAACCATTTCTTGAAAAGAATGTATTTGGATGGCAGAAATATTATTCAAAACAACAGAATGTGAAGGAAAATGGCTAAAAGCATCAGCCACAACATTAGCTTTATCAAGTTGATATTGGATCATGGGTTGGAAATTTTGAATGAATGATGCCCACTTAAGATGCCTATCAGAGATTAAGGGCTGATTTAATAAAATGCCTAATAGTCTATTGATCGGTTTTGATTAAGACCTCAGAGCCCATAAGATAGTGTTTCCAAATTTGTAGAGCATGCACAATTGCTAACAGTTCTTTATCATACGTACTATAATTTTGTTCTGAGGGCTTAAGCTTCCTACGCTCAAATGCAATGGGATGGTCATTTTGCATTAAAACTGCACCTATTCTTGAACCACTAGCATCAGTAACGACATGAAAGGGTTGTGAAAAATCAGGTAACTGTAAAAACAGGTGCATGTGAAAGTGTATGTTTCAGTTTTTCAAAGGACTGTTGTTAGGTAAGTCCCCATACAAATTTTATTTTCTTTTTCAACAACAAGGTAAGAGGCAATGCTAAATAAGAAAAATTTCGAACAAACTTCCTATAGAAACTAGCCAACTCAAGAAAAGAACGAACATCATTGACTGATTGCGGTGTAGGCCATTCTACTATAACTCTAATCTTTTTTGGATCCACATGCACACCTTCACTTGAAATAATATGTCCTAAATATTCTAGCTTACGTTGAAAGAAGTAACTCTTTTCAGGATTAGCATAAAGTGTGTTCTCCCGTTACAAATGAAAAACTGTTTCAAGATGCTTTTCATGTTCACTATCATTCTTATTGTAAACAAGTATATCATCAAAGAATACAAGAGCAAAAGCTTGGTAATCAAGAAAAATATTGTTCATCATTCGTGCAAATGTAGCAGGAGCATTATTATGTCCAAAGGGCATTACCATAAATTCATAATGGCCAGTTTGAGTTCTAAATGCAGTCTTAAAAATATCACTTTATGTCATACAAATCTGATGGTAACCTAATTTAAGATCAATTTTACTAAAGACACGAGCTCCTTGTAACTTATCTAAGAGATCATCTATTCGTGGAATAGGGTATCTATTCTTTACTGTGATCTTGTTAAGGGCTCTATAATCAATGCACATTCGATAAGATTTATTCTTCTTCTCTACTAAGAGAACTAGTGCTCCAAATGGGGAAGAACTAGGCCTTATAAGTCCTTTCTGTAGTAGGTCTTTTACTTGGTTTTCTATTTACCTTTGATGTAGTGGGCCATGTCTATAAGGTGCTTTATGAGGAGGAGAACTACTAGGGACTAAGTCTATGCTATGGTCAAAGGGTCCTCGAGATGGTGGTAGTTCAGAGGGATACTCAGACATAAAACAATCCTTATAAGTACTCATGAAAGTTTTATATGCATCAGGAAGTGTATGAGTATAATCATTGATGACATTGACAAAAACAATGCATGAATTGAATCCTTTCCTAAATGCACATTTTACTTGAGTATGAGTAATCAATGGAAATGGCTGGAAATCATGCCGTGCAGACAAAGTAATGGTTTGATCTTTAAATTCAAAGTTAAAGGTATGTGTATGGTAGTCAATACGTGGGTTATAATGGTGACGAAAAGAGATACCTAGTATAACATCGTAAGATTGCAAAGGTGCAATTAAAAATGTTTGTGAATCAATGTATGGGCCTATGCTAATTGTAACATCTTGCACTTCTCGTGTTACATTATAACGACTACCCTGAAATGCAGCTTTCACTTTATACAAGGAAGGAAACATTTGTAATTTAAGTTCTTGTACTAATAAATGTGAAATGAAATCATGTGAACTACCATCGTCATGTAGAATTTTAACTAGTTTATTATTTATTGTACCCTACATGCAAAGTAGAGAGTGAAGAGAGATATCGTTACCCAAGGTACTTAAGTCCTTCTCCAATTATTCCTGTGTCCAAACAAGAGGAATTTCTTCATTATGGACCTCCATGTTATGCAATTGAGTTGTAGCCGGTTTCATGTGAAGAGGTCGAAATCTGCACCTTATTTTTGTATGTCCAGGTTTACCACAATTCCAGCAAGTGATTCGTGGTCGCTTCTGTTGGGCATCCACCGCTGAAGTTTGAAGGGTAGGTGGTTTGATTGGTTGGAGAGATGAAGGAACAGGTGGAGTTGAGTAATTGGATTGTGGAGGACGAGGAAAACTAGGTTAAGATGGGGCATTAAAAGTACGCTTCATAGGAAATGTAGGTTTAACATAAAGTGGTTGTTGGCGTGGTTGTTATAGACAGATTGATTTGGTTATGGACTAGAATTCTTTTTTCGCATCATAGGCAAAAGAGATAGCCTCGTTGAGGGTTGTAGGTCGTAGGGTGTTAAGCTTAGCTTGGATTCCCACCTCCATCATATTTTTGTTGCAAGATATCCTCTGATACATCTTCAAGCATTCGAACAAGTAGTAAATTTTTGCACGAACCGCTCCGTGCAAGTAGTAACCGTATCACCCTCCTTCCATGTAAGGGTCGTCCATGCACGTCGAACATGTAAATGGTATTGAGAAGGAAGAAAAGATTCCTTCACTTTTTCTTGGAAAGCCTTCCACGTTGTTGGACGCTCTGTACTATGCCGCAGGTTATTCCACCAGAGTTGAGCTTTTGCTACTAAATAGTTAGTGGCAAATTTAACTTTTTCACTTTCAGCATACATTTCATCAGTATAAAAATCATCAAATTGTGACAGCCAAGAAAGGACTAAAGGCCCATCCTTTCGGCCATCAAATCGTAGAAACTGGGATTTTCTAGCACCAATCTTCGAATGCATAACATCAGATTGGGTAGAAACAATAGATTTTACTACTCTCGTAAGGTTTTCCTCCTTAGTTTGTATCTTTTCGAGGACTTCATCACGTTGTCGGATCTCTTTCTGAGATCTTCAAAGCTCATGCCGCAAAAGCTCTAGTTTTTGTTCGAGGTTTGCTTCAGGTAGAGGTGAATTACTGTAGTCCTCCATGGTGCTCCTGGACCCTTAAGCTAGTGCTTTCCTTTTGGGATATACCCTAAGGAAATGTACCCTAGCATAATGAAACCTGTCTAGATGTACCCTGATGTACGCTGACAGGATGTACCATGTCTGGATGTACCCTGGTGTACCCTAAGAAGTGTCCCCTGATAGGATGTACCCTGAGACGTGCCGCGTCGCGTCGCACCATGTCGCCTTGAAAAAGTAAGAAAAACTGCAAGTTATATTAAATATAAGAGGAGAGAACTAGAGTGACAACTCCAAGAAAGAGTGTAGTGCTAAAGGTACTTCCCTTGTAAATAGGAGGTTGTGGGTTCAAATCCTCCTAATCTAAAACTCTCTATTGCCACTCAAAATTAAAATTGCCTCGTGCATAGCCAACCGCTGCCAATAGTGGCCAAGGGAGCCTTGGGTGCCAATGTTGCCAATGTATTGCCTAAGTTCTTTTCCTTAGTCGATGCCTTGGAGTAAACGTAGGTGTAAACATAGGAGCAAACGTAGGTTCTGGTTCTGAAACTCGAACTGAAACTAGAACTAGAACATGAACCGAAACCAAAAATGGAGATGGAGATGGAGACGGAATCGGCATCGGGAACAGAGAAGAGAACCCTCCGTATTGATGCATGCAGAGCTCTGATACCACTATTGTCAAGATCTTGCTCATGCACATACAGGGGTTACGAATGCAAAAAAAACACACAAAAAAATAGATACAACAAGAGACGAGACGGAACGCAATATTGGGTGCAATCTCCCCCCATGCACTTTGTTTCGACAGTCCACAAATGCATGTATTTATAAGAATTTTTGATTACGTCGAAAAGAGTGGTTACATGAGAGCGGCTTCGAAAAGCAAGTGTGAAACTAAAAGTTGGTAACTTTTATAGAAAGCCATTGCCTTCAATAACAGAAACTGCAGTCTACAATGACCCTTATTCTAACCATTACTTTTCTAACTCTTTCTAACAATAGAACCTTCTACGAGGGTTTATTTACAAGCTAAATAATAATTATTTGGATTATTGATACCCGCCCTTTCACGCCTTGCATGCTCCTCATGAACCTTCAGCTGCTATATCAAAAACATCAAAAACACATTAATACATTAATAATTTAACACTCCAACAACGCATTGTTCAACATATTCCATAAGTTATAATAGTATCATACCCATGTCTGATTGGCTTCTTACTCTCTCTTTGTGATCTCCTTAAGGCTTGGTTAGATGACTCTGATATTTCCTCGAAACTCTTCATCTTAACCCTGCATTTTGATTTCCACGCTTTAAATTCTTCCAAATTGATGGTGTCCTCATCATCAAATTTGATGTCTTCCATTGTGCTTGGCTCTTCCTTGGTGAGGCTTGGACATTCTTCTTCCAAGTCATATGATAATTTGACCTTTCTGCCTTCACTTTCAAACCAACAATCATTCTCATCAAACACATCTCTAGTCACCATGAATCCCTTGTTGGATGGATTATAAATCCTGTATCCCTTATGATTTATATCATATCCTATGATGATGTAATATTTGCCTTAGAGTCTAAATTACCTCTTATTTGAGATACAACATGCACATATGCAACACCACCAAATATTTTGCAATGTTCATGTGATGGTCTCCTACCATTCCATGCCTCATAGGGGGTCATCCCATAAAGGGAATTAGAAGGTAACCTGTTAATAAGATAAGTGGCAGTAGAAAATCTCTCTGCCCAAAAGTAATTAGGCAACTTCTTTACAATCAATCTGTTCCTTCTCTCTACTACTCCATTTTGCTCAATTGTGTATCTACTAGTGATCTCAATTTTGATACCTTTGTCCTGCAAAAATTCATCAAACTCATTGGAGAAGTACTCAACTCCTCCATCTAAACTTATCCTTTTTAAGCTTTATCCTGTTTGATTTTCCACAAGTGCAAGATACTTCTTGAAACAACTGAATACTTCATCCTTATGTTTCATGAAATACAAGATAGTCCATCTACTGAAATCATCAATACATGACACATAGTACCTTGCGTCTGAAATTGAACGGTCCTTGCTTGGTCCCCACACATCTGTGTGGACAAGTTCCAAATAATCCTCATGCTTTCTAAAGGGTAACCTCTCTGATTTACCAAACTGACATGCACCACATTTATAGATCATATGTTGCTTGGATACGTTAGGTATCCCAAGTACACATTGATCTCTACATATCTGCTTCAATGTTCTCTCACCAATGTGCCCTAATCTCTTGTGCCATATCTCTTACTCAGACAAGGTTTGATCCTTATAATTATAAAGTGCAATGCCTCTAGTGTCCTCAAGCTCAAATATAAACAATCTACTTGTTTTTTCTCCCTTTGCAATTCTCTTGGCTCCATGTTGGGGGTCCTGCACAAAGGCTCCAAATTTATTGAACCTAACCTGCAGAGCCTTTCCACTATCTTTCCAAAACTCATAAAATTATTTGTGATAGTAGGTACATAAAGAATTCTGCTCAATAGATTCCTATTCCCATCAAAAGTTTTGACATTTCCTACCTTGACCATTGAATGCTTGGTATCCCAAGTACACATTGATCTCTACATATCTGCTTCAATATTCTCTCACCAATGTGCCATAATCTCTTGTGCCATATCTCTTACTCAGACAAGGTTTGATCCTTATAATTATAAAGTGCAATGCCTCTAGTGTCCTCAAGCTCAAATGTAAACAATCTACTTGTTTATTCTCCCTTTGCAATTCTCTTGGCTCCATGTTGGGGGTCCTCCACAAAGCCTCCAAATTTATTGAACCTAACCTGCAAAGCCTTTCCACTATCTGTCCAACACTCAGAAAATTCTTTGTGATAGTAGGTACATAAAGAATTCTGCTCAATAGATTCCTATTCCCATCAGAAGTTTTGACATTTCCTGCCTTGACCATTGAATGCTTGATATTATCTCCTATCTGCACTTGGTACTTTGCCTTGGGCTCTTCAAGATCAAAAAGGAGAGCTACATTACCTCCTACATGGTTTGAATAACCTGAGTCAATGTAGAAGAGGTGCTCATCATTTGTACCTTGTTTTGAAGTCATATTCATAATGAGGAGAGAATCCTCTTGATCCTCTCTATAGTTGTTGAAATATTTTCTTGATTTGTATGCTCCTTGATAATTGTTGTTGTAATTGTTGTTGTATCCATGGTTGTAGCCTTCATTATGGTTAAATGTTCCTCTTGATTGTGAGTAGCCAGCTCTTTGAAATCCTCTTCCTCTCAAGTTCTTGAAGTTCCTATAGCACTCATCTATTATGTCATTAGATAGTCCACATATATTGCACAGGGAAGAGTTGAAAGGTCTCCCCCTACCTTGCTTACCTCCTCCACCCTACGTCTCCTTGCATAGTTAGCTTGAGAAGTAGCATATTCATCTTCAACCTCTTTGCTCTTTCCTTTATCCTTAGACTTTCCTTTATCTATATAGAGGGCAGAAGAATTGTTACCTCTTGATGGTTCACCATTTCTGTTAAGCCTTCTCTTCAATCTCCTCTCTTATGCTTGCCAACTGATCAGCTACATCCTTCATTTTAGTCACAAACTGTGAAACATTCAAATTAGGTTGCTTCCTCTGAGTAGTAAACTCCATCCAAAATTGATTTTTCCTAGCTCTTGTATTGGAGGAAAAATAGGAAGATAGAGTATCCCAAGTCTCTTAGGAAGTTTTGCAATTCCTAATATGAGGAACAAGGAATTTAGAAATAGAGTTAAGTGGATATGACCTGGCTAAAGCATCTTTGGCACACCATGAGTTGATTCTTTCTTGTTCCTGATGTAGGTTGAACTTTGCTTGTAAATATGTGCATCTCCTCATATGTATCCATAGAGACTCCTTCCTTCTAGATAGGTCTTCATCCTCAGAGACCATGCGGGATAACTATTCTTGTCCAATTTATAAATGAAATAAGGGGAATAATCTCCCATTTTAGCTCAATTTGCTCTGATACTATTATTGGAGGAGATGGATGGATACCTCAAAAGAGTGAGGTGGTACTACTAAGACCTACTTTGTACCTACCCTAATACACATCAGAGTTATATAGTAGGCAGTTTTAGCTTGAAAATGACACCAAGAAAGTACCTATGTACTTTGGAGTTGATGCTTGAAACAATTGAATCAAAACAACATACTTCATGAATAGTTAGTGTCATAAAACTTGCTATTTTAGTCCATACACCTACTGGTTCTTTTGCTCAGAGCTCACACTACAGTAATAATTAATGAAATTCCTTTTGAGGGAATTCAGTTAGCTTAGATATCTAATGATTGCTAGTGAAGTCATCGAAAATGATCAACTGTGCTATGAGAAATGAGTTTAGGAAACCAAAGCTTACCCCCGATTTTTTAGGGACTAACTAGTAGATGACGAGTGAGCACTTTGATGACAATTTCTCCTTAATGACTGAACCAAATGACTTAAGATTTTGGTAGCACCATTTAGACATCAGGTGGTTCCAAAAAGCCAAAGAGTATAAAAAACGGCTGAGTATTCACTCAGATATGACCAGAAAAAGTTGACTGTTCTAATTAGTCATAGTAGAGAAGTAGACAAAGATGTTCAATGAGCTATATGTATTATATGACTCGATTGTACAAGGTCATTGGCATTGTAATGATGCTCAATGATGGTGGACTGAGTGAGCTATGGTGTGAGCTAGTCAAGTCCTACAAATGATCAAAGAAAAAGCTCTCAATGAGGCACACACTCGTGGGATTTTACAAAGTCCTTTTTTAAGATTTTGTTCTAAGTTTGAATCTGGATTCAAACTTGGCTCCAACTAACAGTGACTCCAATAATTTAGGAGCTATTCTCTCATTTGAAACTTGTAGCTAATATTCTTCCTACCTCCACGAGATATAGGTTCTTACACGATTCTTCCAAGATTTTATCTTTTACAATGGTAAATGTCCATGTCGTTACAACCTAAGGTTCACATACATCGTCAACAGATGGTTACATACATTATCTTCTAAGCCAAGTGTGTAAGCTTGATCATTTGCACCAACAACAACTCCAACATGGCCAAAGTTATGGTGATCGTAGCCTTAGATAATACCTCGGACTTCTTCAACAAAGTAATGCTCGTGATGCACCTGCACTTCTGATGATAACGACTGATGAGTTGTGAAAAGTATAACGCATCTACAAGTACGATTATAATGATAGATATTATGTGTACTGTAAATTTTTAAATTCCCCTTTCTATCTCACTCAACCTTTGCTGTAAGAGGTTTGTTTCCCGTTTTTTTTTTTCTAAATGGAAATTCAGCAATAGCCTACTCTCCTTAACTTTAATTAATACAAAAAACAAATGTACAAATGAAGGGGCATAATACCCATGGGACCCCGAATCCCACAAACTAGGGGAAGATCAAAAAAATTTAGAGAGCTATACAAAGAAGGTAAATCACCCTCTCATCCTCTTCATGTGGGGCCCACTTGCTTTTAATCTTATTATTCTCTAGGAACAACACTATGATGTCTGAAAGGCATGGGTTTCTTACAATTGGAAATTCCTTTGCCTAATGGGAAAAGAGACTTCTCTAACGACCGATCTTTAGAAGGGCTTCCAAAATTGGTAGCACACCTCTCCTTCGAGATCTTCTAGGGGGTCTTACCTTAATTGCATTCCTGAAAGTTGAGGAACACCCAACCGCTTCACCCAACAATGCTTGCTTCCAGAGGATTGGTCCCTAACACTAGAAGATATTCTCAATGGTATGCTAGACCGACATAGACTTGGGGAATGAGAAGAAGAGGTACCCCAGGTCCTCGTTCGCATGTAAGAAACTTTTGCACCATGTTGAGATATCAAGCTCAACATGTGATGATCCAGGATGACACGTATCAGTTTTTTGTTTCTCTGACATGTATAGTGGTCATACCGATATATGTCAGGGATACTTCATTGAGCTTTATTAGATTTATGTACCGAGAGTGATGGCACATTTGTTTCTTGCCAGCTCACTCATTCGTGGATATTAGGTTTTTCCTTATGTACTGATCTTTATATATTGCACTTGTTGTATTCTTGTTTTTTAGGTCATTCTTGTACATTCCTTTTATGTAATAGAAGAAGAAGAAGAACATCATTCTTCCTTGCCTCAATCTTTGTGTGTGCTTCTCTTTGAGAGTGAGAGTGTGTGTGTGAGCTCTCTTCCTTATCTCCTTCCTCGTGACACACCATGGGGGTATCCACAAATTTTTCTAGCCGTTGCATTGGTCCAAATTCCCTAGTGGAGGATTTGTGACATAACCACCGATTTTTTAATCTTGATGAGTAGATGCCAAAGTGATTGGATCTTAACCTCCCATCGCAAGTTCAACCTTTCAAGACACCACTTCCTATTAAATATGACATGAAGGTTCAGATTCTTCTTCAATCTCAGAATTTTGTCAAGACTATTGCCATTGAGCCATCTAAGACCGTCATGGTGGGGAGGGGACTCGCCAATGAGGTGGCAAGTCTTTAAGCATTCCTAGCCAATGAATTTTCTCTACAAAAGGTTCCATTCTTCATAGTTCTCTCTTACATCCAAATCAATGTCCTCATATCTAATCGACAGGCATGTATGTTAATTCCAGAGATGTTTCCACAAGCAGAATCCTTTGTTCCAGAGTTTCTTAGCTTTATTGAGGTTCCATGTCTCCACCCCTTTGATAACCTTCATAGTAAACCAAATTGAATTATTTTCTCTAACGGCCACCCACCACCAATCCCCACTTATCGGAAAAAAATGTTTGATCTTGTTCCAACTCTTCCATAGTGAGAAATCCAAATCGGAGCCACATGGAGAAACCAAAAAAGGGGAGAAGAGTAGGATGAGGAGGCCGAGGTCCTTGCATCTTGGGAGGCCCATAAGCTTAAGATCACTACTATTCCTAAAAATAATCTTGGCCAAGAGGCTTCAATGTTGCTCCACACCTTAATTAACCATTTTGCGGTAAACTTTTTGGCCATTCCCTTGATGTCAAGAATGCTCAAAACACCTTGATCTTTTTTGCTAATGCAAGTACTCCATTCAATTTTGGGGATTCTGGTTCTGTTGGGGTCACTTGTCAATAGAAACTTTCTGTAGATCCTTTCCAGTTTAACAATCTCTTGGTCTTTCGGTCTCCAACAAGGAAGAAAGTAAATAGTTGAAGAAATCCGTCAACTTGTGCGGGTTCTAGTTGAAGAGAAAGGATTGAAGTTATGAGTCTTTTGAAGTTGCATGCTCAGGTCCAAGGAGAAATGAAGAAGTTGAAATAAAGAACTGAGTTGGAAATAAGTAGTGTTTAGGAAACCAAATCAATTCATCATTTCTTGCACCATGATGTTTAATTTTGCAATCCAAGTATGCATATGAAAAATGTAAGAGCACATAAATTGTTTTCTCCATTCCATGCACGACTACTTGCACAAATCTTAAATGTAATTAGAAGTATGATGAAATTATTTTGGAACAAAGTTAGAATTTCAAGATGAAACCTCTTCAACAAAAATCATTACCCTATATATGCACCATTACTTTCTCTGATGCATGAAGAGTATGCATGGGAGGGTCACATTTCATGACCTTGCATCAAGGCACAATGTTTTTTTCTCACCTATGCACTACGAGTGATTTTGTGAGTTATGTATTTTCACATCGATTCTATGAAAGAGAGAGCACTAGCTTCGACATCGGATGATATTTCCTTGCTATCTGCACCATATCCTTTATATATGCATTTTCAAGTACACATTTTATAGGGCTAATTACATGGCCTTGCATAGGAACTTTGTTTTGTTGTCCCATGCACGTATGACAAAACTAAGTTTTTGACGTAAAAGATAAATTTTATCTTTGAAGAAAAACAGGTACTACCATTGGCCCATCCAAAGGATGTGCAGATTTGGAGGGGTTGAGTGTCGTGAAGATTTTTTGTCTTCACGATTATTGTCCTATGATAGCTCTTATGAAAGGTATGACAAGGAAGCACTGATTTGAAGGCAAATTAGGCATTAAAGGAGGCTACGCATACTTAAAAGAAGACTACTCTATACTTGATGGAAACCCATTTATAAGTTCATATTACTTTGTTAATGTTTCTATTAATGACAGAAATGTTTTAAGGCATAACAAAAACCCAAAGCTACGTGCCTTTGATGCTCTGCCCTTCTTGTTTCACTTAGCAATCCAATTTTTAGCATCATATTTTTCATTGCATCATTCCATCTTTTGAAACGATGGGTGGAAACGAAGCATGTTACTTCTACTCTTTTATATGTGCTGAGCCTATAAGATATGATGGCAAAGGTGTTTCACATTCTACATCTCTAGTGATTGCTTACTTAATGTGGCGTGAGCGCAACACTTTTGAAGATGCTTGAGAGGTTTCAAAAATCCAAATATGGGTTTCGCATGTCAACTGTTGCAATGTCAAAAAATGAGTGCATGCAACCCCAATGAGTCCTAATGTTGTACTCTGCATGAACAGGCTAGCACCGCATGCAGATGCTATTTGAAGGTTGTGAGTGCCCTCACTTTTTGGGTCCTCCTTAGAAAGTGCTTTTTAGCTCATGACCAATGCAATAGCTTAAATGGTGTGCCGAACATTTTAGTGTCCAACTTGCATGCTGGGCAGCAATAGAATTCAGAAAAACAAAAATAAGAACTAAAGTTGAAAACAAAAGTTGGTCTTGCACTGGATGGCGGCGTCTACATTAGCAAGATCTACCCTCTCCCTCAAATTCCTCTGGAAGTTCCGCTTGTTAGCGCATCTTCTTGCTCAACTTTTTCTCTTTTCAGGCCATGTAATTGCCATTTCAAGAAGGAAGTTCTGACAATGACGTTCAGAGGGGGAGGATAGCTCTGATTAAGAAGGGAAAAAGATCCAGCAGATGGAAGGGCTGGAAAGGTGCTGTAAGAAGAGGAGATCAAAGGGAGTTTTTACTGATGATTAGGAGAGAGCAAGCGGCCACGGAGCTTATGTGGTTAACATACGTGAGTTCTCTGGCATAATTTTGCATGATCGTACGTGGAGGGGGGGAAGGCATGAAAAAGGATGGCACTGTGAGAGAGACAAATAGGAAGATTTTGGTTCACCGTCGCCTTGCGTCTGACGTTATTTGATATCTTCGTGACCTTAGACATGCGTATTCTTCTACTCCATCCATAACCTATGATCACTTGCCATCTGTCTGGTGACCTCTGAAAGATTCCAACACCTCTCTTCCATTGTTCATTTGCCCCGCTGCACTGCTATTGACGTGAGAAAAAGGGAGGGAGAGATAGTCAATATCAGAGGATGCTAGATTACTGAAGATCCTTCACAATTCTATTGGACAAATGTATTTCCCTACATTGAATGCTGAAGGGGAGAGCTTATCGGATTACTGAGAACAAAGAAAGAGCTTTGATCACAGAAACGGGAATTAATCGGAGGGAGGCAACTGAAGGAAGAGGAACGTCGCATAGGGGAGACAAAAGGAGAAGATCCAGGAGTATTGCGACTCTTCCTCTGCTTCAATTTGTTCAATCTATAGATGCTTGTACATGAAGGCTCATGGAAAGCGTGAGTTGATATCACAAGCACTAGAGCTTGAAACATTGCATGATTTCGATAGTCTGCAATATATGTTTGAGCACTATTCCGATTTTTATCCTAACAGGTCAGGTTCCATGGTGCCCTTTGATCTTCGTTGGTGCCCTTTGATCTTCGTTGGCTGCATGCTGAACTTCCTCACTATCTGAGTCAACCTCTTGTAACAATCAAACGGCTTTATCCACTATACAATCATTGCCAACGGCGCATAGATCTTCTGATTGCGTCTAATGTTGATTATTTGAAGCATGCAGGAGATCAAACTACAGATGTGACTAATAGGGCCGTTTTTAATGATGACGAGGAAATCAAAGAAAGCGGTGTTGATTGTTCGTTAGTGAATGCTACAACATCGGACGTTAATACATCTACATGTGTTGATTCAGATTTTTAGAGGTTTCTTGAACACTGGAGTAGAGATTAATGTAGGGACATGGCTGGAATTTTTTAAGATCTGACCCTACAAGCTTGAAGGACTAAGATAGATAAATTTCACACACAAAAGTTGTATGCGAATTGATTTCGATTCCAGTCTTGAGCTTGATAAGCTTTACAGATAAGTTAGCTTTTTTATTTAAGTATATTTGATCTATGTATTGTCTTGAATTTGAACGAAAAGTCATTAGTTTGTACCATGTATACTTTGTCTTTAACACAGACGTGCTTACAGGTGCAAAGATGGAATCAGATCGAATAGGATTGAATATTATTCTGAGTGAAAAAGAAGTTTTGATCATATGTTGCATTATATGACAGTGATCTTACAATCAAATGGTGACCAAAATTCTAAACCCTCAATGTCTGCATAATGCTGATTGATATTGCTATATTGGTTCATAGACTTTGCATTTGTCAGAGTTTTTTCTACCTTTAAAGAGTGATGATGATGTTAATTAGATCCAACAAAAGTAATCAACTTAACAGTGTTGATGCTTATATCATAAAGTGAGACAGATAGCATTTCCGATTGCTTGAGTAAAGTTTTTAAAGGAAGAGAGTTCTTTAATTACACTTGAAAGTCGACCTTTATATTGTCAAAATTTAGTTTCCTTATTAAAATCTTGGAATCTCAAAAGGTACTGATTTCTCATGAAAATCAAGATGCATAAATGAATATGGGATTTTGATCTTCATTTGAATCATGCAATTCCGTATGCTACCATAAATCCTTTTGTTGTCCATGAACAAGTTTTCATGATAGTTTAATGCATTAGGATTATGATTTGCAATTGTTGATCTAAAAGCAACTTAGAAAACAACTCTTCAATAGTAAAGTAAAGATAGTGTCTTCTCCATTGAACTCGTATGTTATTTTGATTTTGTATAGTATATATACTTAGATGATGACATTTTTGCTTGGAAAATGAAGAAAGAAGTTGTGACTTTGTATCTACTATGAATTAAGATTTAATGATGAAGGTTAAATTATTTGAGTAACCTTCTTTACTAAACAACTCATATAATTGGATGATTGTTCATTAAAGAGATAAAGTATAAATGGCTCTATTTGTGTTACGAATTTGTTTTTGAGTCTTTACTCATTGAAATGACATTAAATTATTAATTTTCTCTTTGATTTGAATCCATAAGCTGATCGAACATGAAGTGTTAAGACATAAGAAAGTGATGAGAATTTGGATTTGTTGAATTAATATTTCTCTGATTTTGTAGTTGCTCTTTGTGACTCCACGTCACCTAAGATTGCTCCCAGCACATGGCATGCGTTGTATTACGGGCGGTTACCCTAATGGCTTTCATGCCTACAACGTGTAAATTATACAAGCTCGAGGTGGACATTGAGGGGGAAGGAGGCTAGATATGCTCAATGCGTCACCCTTTTATAATACCACCATTGTTCCATAACACTCTATTTTAAAAGGCCCCATTATGAGGAGAAGCCATGTGAGAGTGTTGGAAATTGGTAGGTTCTTGACCTTGAGCTCAGGTGAGGTCTAGAGTAGACTGTAGATTGATAGTGAGGAAGGTTACTTCTAAGACATTGGATTGGAGATTGATCCTATGTGTGAGTCAACTTAAATCATGGGCTAGAAACAAAATTAGATTTTTCAACTTGGGAAGGGTATATTTGATGTGGGCCATTAGATCTAGACTTTATCCTAAGCATGGATTAGGCAAGATCAAGGGCTACATTATTGATCCTACCTTTCTACCATTGGATTTACCCTATAGATCAATGGTGAAGATTCTTTTGGGGATGAATCATGCTAGCATGATCCTAGAACATGGGTAAACTAGCAGGCTTGGAGGGCCTTATAAGGATGCTCCCCTTCCCATGGAAGTCATGGAAGTCATGGAAGTCTTGTAGTTCATTGAAGACCAAGAGACATATACTCAAGGAGGCTCTAGGAGAGATTCATCCAAGGCTCAAGAAGTTGAAGCACAACTTTCCAATCTAGAAAAATGCAGGAGAGGGTGTTATATGCACACAGGAGGAGTAAGCAGGACCTATCATGCCCACACCTACTCTAATATCTTGTAGGTATAGACATACTCTACTTGTAAGAGTTGTAACTCTTTGTGTACATATCCAATTCAAGAGATTAAAAGTCCATTTAGTAGCTTATGTATGTGTCGTACTTCATTCAAAGGGATTCTTCAAATCCATTTTATTTGAAGAGATATTGGTCTATCTTTATAACTCTAATTTCTACATATCCTAGATCTCTACATAGTTTGTTTTGTATAGAGTTTTTGACTGACCTAAGCAAATGGATTTGAGGCATTCTATAGCTTGTTGGAAAGCTTATGGATCATAATAAGTGCAGCTAAAAGCTCACGTGATTCAGATTAGTGTAAGGTAGATGAATGAGAGGTTTCCTATAGGATAGCATAAAAGGTGTATGAAGGGACCAATGTATTGGCTCAGCTCGCTTCTAGTGTGCATATCGAAGGGATTAAATTCCATCACGTATGAGAGTGATCACACAAAAATCACCATCAAGAGCGCATATCCTTATTGTTTGCACCATACCATGAAGAGGTGCATTCCCAAGTATGAATTTGATAGGGTTAATTACATAGCTTCCTTGCATAGGCACTTTTCGTTCTATCTCATGCACATAAAAATGAAGTTGATCATTCACATGTAAGATGATTTTATCTTTGAAGCAGAAAATAGGTACTTGTTTGCACATCGAGGGTGATGTGCACGTCTGGTGGGGGTGAATATCGTAGAGAATTCCATCTCTACTCCTTTTAGAACTATGCAAACTCATTCTCACAGGTAAAGCCCCAAATTCAATTCAATAGTACCTGAAGAATTCATCATCATTCCCACTTTAGAAGGACAATTGTGGAAAAACTTGAACATTGAAGAAGGAAATCACTTATTTAATAGAAGATTTGATGAAAAAAATTGAAGGATGATGAGATGATTGAAGAAGAAGCACAATGATCAAGTGGATTGAGCCATCAAAGACGATGTCTAGGTTTAGTAGGGGTGAACGCCATAGATATTTCCATCTCTAGAGTATCCTAAAGCCAATAAGCATTGAAGATATTGGTACTTGGTTGAGAAGAATGGGAAGCTTATGAGTTTTCTTTCATATGGAATTATATGTACCCGTACGATATTCATGTGATAATCCAAATGAATGAATATAAAACTTAAATATTGTGTAAACACATATGCTAATGTGTATACACATGATTATATATGTGAGCATGTGAACCTTGTGTATACTTCATGTATAATAATGGGAAACGAATAAAAGGACTTGCACACTAGAAAATTAAGATACGTTTGAAGAGCTTTATTTTAAAAGCTTTAATTTAAAAAAAAGTCACTGACAAATATAGCAGAAGCGACGGTTGATTTAAAAGTAGAAACACGTGATGTGTTTTCTCGTGAATTCCTTTCTAGAAGCTCTAAAATAAGCGACCATTAGCATTATAAAAGGGTCCCAGCTCCGACATGATAAGGTGCGGGTCTCGTTCATGCTCACAAGAGGATGTCAACCTCAGACATACCATCCCAACTGAAACGTTTCATAGCTTTCAAGCCTTTCAGCTTTCTGTTCTTGATAAGCTCACATACATCATTATCCGCTATCTTTCTGACACAGCTAAAGCGTCTTAGTTCTATGCGAATGTCTAAGGCCGCACTCAAAGCAACGCAATTGATGTCGTATGTGCTGATAATTCCTTGTTTATCTGACAGAATTCGACATCTACGTGTCTCCTCTCCATATGTACCTTGAATCTCTTGTCCGTCCTCTTGAGTCTATTGCATCTTGAAGCCATGTGAATGTATATATTGTACCTCTTCTTTCCGGCGTGCAGATGTGATGCACAATATATACATGTGTACTTCTTCTTTCAGGCGTGCTGATGTGAGGTACACTATATACATTGACATGGCTTCAAGACACAAGATATTCAAGAGGACGGACAAGAGATTCAAGATACATATGCAGAGAGTAGACACGTAGATGTAGAATTCTCTCAGATAAACAACTATGCTTGAAGATATTGCTCATGTGAAAAAAATATTCGGCTCGCGATGCGTATATTAGAGGTAGATGCTCATTTTGGAAGAGGAATTGAAGAGAAAAGACTCTTTCCTTTGACAGCATTCTGTCTGCAAACCTCTGCTTTGATACACTCTGAAGGAGCACCCTATCCTCTATTTACCACTGTTGGAGGACATGGATGGATACCTCAATGAAGTGAGGTGCTACTACTAGAACCTGCTTTGTACCTGCTCTATTACACTTCAGAGTTATATACTAGGCCCTTTTAACTTGCAAACGATACTGTTGTCAAGATCTTGCTCACGCGCATACAGAGATTACGGACGCAGAAAACACACAGAAAAATAGAGACAATAAGAGACGAGACCGAACGCAGTATTGGCAATCTCCCCCCATGCACTGTGCTTCGATAGTCCACAGACTGCATGTATTTATAGGACTTTTTGATTACGTCGAAAAGAGTGGTTACATGAGAGCGGCTTCGAAAAGCAAACATGAAACTAAAAGTTGGTAAATTTTACAGAAAGCCATTGCTTTCAATAACAAAAACCGTGGTCTACAATGACCCTTATTCTAACCATTACTTTTCTAACTGTTTCTAACAATAAAACCTTCTACGCAGGTTTATTTACAAGCTAAATAATAATTATTCAGATTATTGATGTCCGCCCTTTCACGCTTTGCACACTCCTCACGAACCTTCAGCTGCTATATCAAAAACATCAAAAACACATTAATACGTTATTCCATGTTACAATCCAACAATGCATTGTTCAACATATTCATGTTACACTCCAACAATGCATTGTTCAACATATTCCATAAGTTATAACATGCCCCCCAGTTGAAAAAGCAACTGACCTCAGTTGATAAAATAATAAACATGGATGGCCAATCACATGTTTCATCACTGAATAAAAAAATAGGCATGTGCCTGTAAAAACACATGCATGGAAATGTTCATGGAGCTGTTACATTAAGGTGTTTGTGTATGATATGCAGAAATCAAGTGGTCATAATGAGGTGTTAATTGTGTTTTATGTATCCATTGACATTCTTCAATAGAATGATTTTTGTACTTAACCAAATATCGATGATATTGAGTACCTGTGCATGTAGTAGTAACATCATGAAGTATAGAAACATGATCTTGAGCAATAAAATCAGCCATCGGAATGTCGGTTGGGGTGAGGGACATGGGAGTGGGAAGCTTTTTACCAAAAACAATATCAAAAGGTGCACGACCTATAGTGATGTGTGTAGTGTTATTGTAAGCAAATTGAAGCAATGGCAACTTTTCATCCCAGTTATTAGGATTATCTAATGAATAACAACGCAATAAATCAAGAATAGTACTGTTTGTAGCCTCACTCTGTCCATTACCTTCAAGATGAAATGCGGAGCTAAAATCTATTTTAGAACCAAAATGTTGAAATAAGGCAACCCAAAAATGATTACAAAATCTAACATCACGATCAGATAACATTACTTTAAGAAATCCATGATGTGGGAAAATGCATTTAATGAATAATTTTGTAGCTTGAGGTGCAGTCAAAGTTTTTCTACATGGAATGAAATATGCATATTTATTAAACCTATCAACTATTGTCCATATCATATCATTATGTGATGAAGTGATGGGAAGACGTGTGATAAAATCCATAGAAATTTGGTCCCATGGTTCATTTGGAATGCAAAGTGGCATTAATAATCCAAATGGTTTACCATGATGACGTTTGACACGCTGACATACAATGCATTGAGAAACATAATGTGCAATATCTTTCTCCATGTGTGGCCGAAAGAAGAAATCTTTGCAAGCAGAAATGGTGCTTTGTATGCCTCTATGACCCATGTAAGATGGTTCATGCACTTGTTTAATGAAAAAATCTTTAAAAGCTTGGATTATGCACAATCTATTTTGAAAATAGAGAAAACCATTATGAAATGTATAATGTTCATCAGATAAAGATGCACCATTGTTGAAGTCATTCCATGCATGTGAAAATACAAATCAGATGCATAAGTGGAAACCATTTCTTGAAAAGAATGAATTTGGATGACAAAAATATTATGCAAAACAACAGAATGTGAAGGAGAACGACTAAGAGCATCAGCTACAACATTAGCTTTACCAGGCTGATATTGTATCATGGGTTGGAAATTTTGAATGAATGATGCCCATTTAAGATGCCTATTAGAGATTAAGGGCTGATTTAATAAATGCTTAATTGGATGTTGATCGTTTTGATTAAGACCTCAGAGCCCATAAGATAGTGTTTCCAAATTCGCAAAGCATGCACAACTGCTAACAATTCTTTATCATACGTACTATAATTCTGTTCTGAGGGCTTAAGCTTCCTACTCTCAAATGCAATGGGATGGTCATTTTGCATTAAAACAACACCTATTCTTGAACCACTAGCATCAGTAATGACATGAAACAGTTGTGAAAAATCAGGTAATCGTAAAACAGGTGCATGTGAAAGTGCTTGTTTAAGTTTTTCAAAGGACTCTTGTTGGGTAAGTCTCCATGCAAATTTTATTTTCTTTTTCAACAACAAGGTAAGAGCCAATGCTAAATAAGAAAAATTTCGAACAAACTTCCTATAGAAACTAGCCAACCCAAGAAAAGAACGAACATCATTGACTGATTGTGGTGTAGGCCATTCTACTATAACTCTAATCTTTTTCGGATCCACATGCACACCTTCACTTGAAATAATATGTCCTAAATATTCTAGTTTACGTTGAAAGAAGTAACTCTTTTCAGCATTAGCATAAAGTGTGTTTTCTCGTAACAAATGAAAAATTGTTTCAAGATGCTTTTCATGTTCACTATCGTTCTTACTGTAAACAAGTATATCATCAAAGAATACAAGAACAAAAGCTTGGTAATCTAGAAAAGTATTGTTCATCATTCATGCAAATGTAGCAGGGGCGTTAGTAAGTCCAAAGGGCATTACCATAAATTCATAATGGCCAGTTTGAGTTCTAAATGCAGTCTTAAAAATATCACTTTGTGTCATACGAATCTGATGGTAACCCGATTTAAGATCAATTTTACTAAAGACACAAGCTCCTCATAACTTATCTAAGAGATCATCTATTCGAGGAATAGGGTATCTATTCTTTATTTTGATCTTGTTAAGGGCTCTATAATCAATGCACATTAAATAAGTTTTATTCTTCTTCTCTACTAAGAGAACTGGTGCTCCAAATGGGGAAGAACTAGGCCTTATAATTTCTTTTTGTAGTAAGTCTTTTACTTGGTTTTCTGTTTCCTTTTGGTGTAGAGGGCCATGTCTATAAGGTGCTTTATGAGGAGGAGAACTACCAGGGACTAAGTCTATGCTATGGTCAAAGGATCCTCGAGATGGTGGTAATTCAAAGGGATACTCAGACATAAAACAATCCTTATACGTACTCATGAAAGGTTTATATGCATCAGGAAGTGTATGAGTATAATCATTGATGACATTGACAAAAACAATGCATGAGTTGAATCCTTTCCTAAATGCACGCTTTACTTGAGTGTGTCTAATCAATGGAAATGGCGGGAAATCATGTCGTGCAGACAAAGTAATGATTTGACCTTTGAATTCAAAGTTAAAGGTATGTGTATGGTAGTCAATATGTGGGTTATAATGGTGACAAAAAGGCATACCTAGTATAACATCGTAAGATTGCAAAGGTGCAATTAAAAATGTTCGTGAATCAACATATGGACCTATGCTAATCGTAACATCTTGCACTTCTCGTGTTACATTATAAGGACTACCTTGAAATGCAGCTTTCACTTTATATAAGGAAGGAAACGTTTGTAATTAAAGGTCTTGTACTAATAAATGTGGAATGAAGTCATGTGAACTACCATTGTCATGTAGAATTTTAACTACTTTATTATTTATTGTACCCTGCATGCAAAGTAGAGAGTGAAGAGAGATATCGTTACCCAAGGTACTTAAGTCCTTCTCCAATGATTCCTCTATCCAAGCCATGTTATGCAATTGAGTTGTAGCTGGTTTGATGTGAACACATTGCAATCTGCACCTTATTTTTGTATGTCCAAGTTTACCACAATTCCAGCAAGTGATTCGAGGTCGCTTTTGTTGTACTATAATCCTCCATGGGGCTCTTGGACCCTTAAGCTAGTGCTTTCCTCTCGGGATGTACCCTCAGGGAATGTACCCTAGCAGAATAGTACCGTGTTTGGATGTACCCTGATGTACCCTGACAGGATGTACCCTGTCTGGATGTACCTTGGTGTACCCTGAGAAGTGTACCGTGACAGGATGTACCCTGAGACATGCCGCATCGCATCGTGTCGTGCCGCCTTGAAAAGTAAGGAAAACTGCAACTTATGTTAAATATAAGAGGAGAGAACTTGAGTACCAACTCCAAGAAATGGTGGAGTGGTTAAAGTACTTCCCTTGAAAGTAGGAGGTTGTGGGTTCAAATCCTCCTACCTTAGGGAATCTAAACCTCTCTATTGCCACTCAAAATTAAAATTGCCTCGCGTGTAGCCAACGGTCGCCAAGGGAGCCTTGGGTGCCAATGTTGCCAATGTATTGCCTAAGTTCTTTGCCTTAGTCGACGCCTTAGCCGACGTCTTAGAGTAAGCCGAAGGAGTAAACATAGGTGTAAATGTAGGAGCAAACGTAGGTGTAAACGTAGATGTAAACATAGGTTCTGGTTCTGGAACTGGAACAGAAATAGAAATAGGAACCGGAACCGAAGACGAAGATGGAGACGGAGATGGAATCGGAATCGGAATCGCAAACAGAGAACAGAACCCTCTGTATTGACGCGTGCAGAGCTCTGATACCACTGTTGTCAGGATCTTGCTCACGCGCATACAGAGATTATGGACGCAGAAAACACACAGAAAAATAGAGCCAACAAGAGACGAGACCGAACGTAGTATTGGGTGCAATCTCCCCCCATGCACTCTGCTTCGTTAGTACACAGAGTGCATGTATTTATAGGACTTTTTGATTACGTCGAAAAGAGTGGTTACATGAGAGCGGCTTCGAAAAGCAAGCGTAAAACTAAAAGTTGGTAACTTTTACAGAAAGCCATTGCTTTCAATAACAAAAACCGCAGTCTACACAACCCTTATTCTAACCATTACTTTTCTAATTGTTTCTAACAATAGAACCTTCTACGGAGGTTTATTTACAAGCTAAATAATAATTATTTGGATTATTGATGTCTGCCCTTTCACGCTTTGCACGCTCCTCACGAACCTTCAGCTGCTATATCAAAAACATCAAAAACACATTAATACATCAATAATTTAACACTCTAACAATGCATTGTTCAATAATAATTTAACACTCAAACAATGCAATTGTTCAACATATTCCATGTTACAATCCAACAATTCATTGTTCAACATATTCATGTTACACTCCAACAATGAATTGTTCAACATATTCCATAACTTATAACATTCACTCCAACAATGCATTGTTCAACATATTCCATAAGTTATAACAGATACCAAGAAAGTACCTATGTACTTTGGAGTTGATGCATGAAACAATTGAATCAAAACAAACTCCTTCATGAATAGCTAGTGTCAGAAAACTTGCTATTTTAGTCCATACACCTGCTGGTTCTTTTGCTCAGAGCTCACAATACAGTAACAATTTATGAAATTCCTTTTGTGCGAATTCAATTAGCTTAGATAGCTAATGATGGCAAGTGAAATCGTCTAAAATGATGAACTATGCTCTAAGAAATGAGTTTAGCAAACCAAAGCTTACTCTTGATTTTTTAGGGACTAACTATTACATGGCTACTGAGCACTTTGACAACACTTTCTCCCTCATGCCTAAGCCAAATGACTTGCGATTTTGACAGCACAAAGTAGATTTCAAGTGGTTCCAAGAAACTAAAGATTATAAAAAATGGTTGAGTATTCACTGTGATATGACCACAGAAAGTTGACTGTTATGAATATTCATAGCAGAGAAGTACAGAGTGAGCTAGTCAAGTCCTACAAATGATCAAAGCAAGAAGCTCTCAATGAGGCACACACTCATGGGATTTTACAAAGTCCTTTTATAAGATTCTCTTCTAAGATTGAATTTGGATTTAAACTTGGCTCAAACTAAAAGTGACTCCAATAATTTAGGAGTTATTCTTTCATTTGAAACTTGTAACAAATATTCTTCCTACCCCCACGAGATATAGGTTTTTACAAGATTCTTCCAAGATTTAATCTTTTACAATGGTAAATGACCAAGTGGTTACAAGCTAAGGTTCACATGCATCATCAAGAGATGGTTGCACACATTGTCTTCTAAACCAAGTGTGTAGGCTTGATCATTTGCACCAACAGCTCCCCCTCAAGACAAAACATCTTGGCTTGTAGTGTTTCATCAATCTTCTTGTATATCCTGCAATCCAATCATGGTTTTAAACCTACAAAGCTTAGTATCATCAAGTGCTTTGGTTAACAAGTCAGCACAGTGCATATTGGTAAATACATATGCGAGCTAAATCTCTTTGCTCAATAGTTTCTCTCTAACATAGTCACAATGCACTTCTATATGCTTGGTTCTTGCATGATAAATGGGATTGGATGCAAGATGCAAAGAACTAGTGTTATCACCAAAGATCATTGGTGAATGAGTGTGACGTCCCAAATCTGAGTAGAGCAATCTAATCCAAATAGCTTCTTGTGTAGCGTTTGTTAATCCCCTCTATGCAGCCTCTATCGAAGATAGAGCAATAGTTGGTTGCTTCTTCGAAGACCATGAGATAAGTTTATCACCTGCAAAGGATAAATAGCCAGAAGTAATTCTTCTATCATCCTTACATCCTGCCTAATCTGCATCTGAGTACAACTTTATATATAAATCTGATGTGTATGGGAAGTAAAGACCTTGATTTTGAGTGCCTTTGAGACACTTCAAAATTTTTTTAGCATCTTCGAAGTGAGGTGCTTTAGGTTTATGCATGAATTGACTCAGAACACTTACTCCATAACATATGTTAATCCTTGTTAATGTTGCATAGTTTAGACTTCCAACTATGCTTTGATAACCTGCAATGTCTTCAAGAAAATCACCTTCATGAGCACTCAATTTATGATTTACCTCCATAGGGGTGCTAGATACTTTTGCATTTTCCAAGTGGAACTTCTTCAACATGTCCTGCACATATTTCCTTTGAGTAATGTAGATTCCCGAGTTAATATATACTAGCTCTAGTCCAAGAAAATATTTCAAGATTCCTAGGTCATTGATCTTAAACTCTTGCATCATCTCATTTTTTATTTGTTTGATGCCATTGGCATCACTACGTGTAAGAATAATATCATCCACATATACACATAAATATATCATTTTTGAATTACTTCTTTTGACAAACACAGAAGAATTTGCCATGCTCATCATGAATCCATGGTCCTCAAGATAGGTTGTTAACCTATGGTTCCATGCCCTAGGTGCGTGCGTCAAACCATTAAGAGTTTTCTTTAATTTACATACATGATTTACTTGCTTGGATCTTCATAGCCAGGAGGTTGAGCCGTGTAAACCTCCTCTAAAATCCACCCATTTAGAAAAGCATTTTTCACATCTAGTTTTTACATATTCCAATTTCTAGGTGCACCTATACTTACCAATACTTTGATGCTTGGCATCTTAGCCACAGTTGAAAATGTTTCTTCATAATCTACTTCTTGGGTTTGTGCAAAACCCTTAGACACAAGCCTAGATTTATACTTATTTATGGATCCATCTGAGTTCCTTTTGATTTTGTATATCCACCTAGAACTAATTACTTTCATTGATGCTTTCTTGGGCACTAGGTGCCAAGTGTCATTCTCTTGGAGTGCTTCTATTTCTTCATCCATAGTCTCCTTTACTTGTGCTTTGTTACTTGCTTCTTCATAAGAAGGTTCTTCAAGTGATGAATCCTTAGCACAATAAATAGAATGCTTAGTGACTAATGAAGTATCATACCCATGTCTGATTGGCTTCTTACTATCTCTTTGTGATCTCCTTAAGGCTTGGTTTGATGACTCTAGTATGTCCTCCAACCTCTTCATTTTAGCCTTGCCTTTTGATTTCCATGCTTTAAATTCTTCCAAATTGATGGTGTCCTCATTATCTGATTTGATGTCTTCGATTGTGCTTGGATCCTCCTTGGTGAGGCTTGGAAATTCTTCTTCCAAGTCATATGGTAATTTGACCCTCATGCATTCACTTTCAAACCAAGAGTCATTATCATCAAACACAACATCTCTACTGACCATAAATCCTTTGTTGGATGAATTATAAAACCTGTAACCCTTCTGATTTCTTTCATATCCTATGAAGATGCATTTCTCTACCTTGTAGTCTAAATTACCTCTTATTTGAGATAGAACATGCACATAAGCGACACAACCAAATATTCTGCAATGTTTAAGTGATGGTGTCCTACCATGCCATGCCTCATAGGGGGTCATCCCATCAAGGGACTTAGAAGATAACCTGTTAATAAGATAAGTTGCAGTAGAAACACTCTCTGCCCAAAAGTAATTAGGCAACTTCCTTTCATTTAGCATTGAAGTAGCTGCTTCCACAATAAATTTGTTCCTCCTCTCTGCTACTCCATTTTGCTCACAAGTATATCTACTACTGATCTTCCTTTTGATACCTTTGTCCTACAAACATGCATCAAACACATTGGAGAAGTACTCACCTCCTCGATCTGAACCTATCCTTTTTAAGCTTTTTCTTGTTTGATTTTCCACAAGTGCAAGATACTTCTTGAAACAACTGAACACTTCATCCTTATGTTTCATGAAATACAAGATAGTCCATCTATTGAAATCATCAATAAATGACACATAGTATCTTGAGCCTGAAATTGAAGGGTCCTTGCTTGGTCCCTACACATCTGTGTGGACAAGTTTCAAATAATCCTCATGCATATAGCCTTTCTTTGTAAAGGGTAACTGTTAGACGGCCGACGGAGTAGGACAAATGTATGCCGGATGTAACGGAATTTTCAAAATTTACGCGCAAAAGTTGGTACGTGCACTTTGTAAATCTATATAAAGCAATTATGTAAGGAGAATGCTCGAGAGAGACGTCTTTTTTGGAATTGCCAGATTGTTCGCCTAATTTTTGTCAGAATACTGTTTACACTGTTGTGGAGTTCTGAGTATTGTGAATGTTGAGTTCTATATCGTATGCTCGCATTGAAATTCACCGTAACGGGTGATTCAGTAACACATTGTGTGTCTGAGTACTGTTTGAGTTGTGTGCTGTCATCGAGAGATTGAGTCATATTTCTATATTCTTCTGTTCAATCTGTTCGTCTATTCCTACTGTAGTGCAGAATAATGAACGTGTAGTATCAAGTGTGAATCTGTTGTTGACAGTTGTGTTCTGTATTCACTGTTGATTCCGTTCATAGGGAAGGACTAATATCGATAATAGTATGAACTGTGAGTTGGAGCACTGATAAGTTTGGTGATGAGTTAAACTGTGATTAGTATGACGGTTGATTGAGTTCGGCATACGGTAAGCCTGTACACCCTCTGGTATGGTCATATGTCTGATTACTACCTGGTATACATGTCTGTCTTGAAGAAGTGTGTAGTGATTCGCATAAGTTTAGTAAGTTGAGTAACTCTATTAGTCTGCAAGTCAGAACCAGACTACTGCTCCGTTACCATAGCAGATTAGTCTATAAGTTCGGCGTCCTAATACGCAGAAACAGTTACTGGTCAGTTAAAACTAAGTATCTGAGATAAGACGCGATAAGAGTATTTGTGGTTATGTAAGGATTTGGGAAAATAGTACAGGGCCTCTGTCTAACAGACCCCTACCACTCCCAAGAACCCACTTGATCTGACAATGCCTTTCGGTAATTGAAAGTTTAATATAGTTTACAGTGAACCTCTATTTTATGTTAAATACTTGCTCGGTACGATTTCGGCTAGTTATTAAAACAACGTAACTGTGTAACATTTAACACTTGGCGCCGCCTGTGGGGAGGTGGCATCAAAATTGCCAGACATTTGTCAGAATTAGATTATCGTTCGATTGGCAGTAGCAACAGACCAGACTGTTGCAGACTGTCCCGTTAGTAATACTACGCGAATAGTACAAAAGATGATATATGCCGGTTACTTGATCCGGTGAAACGTATCCCAAGAACCATCAGTCTGGAGTACTAAAGCCAACTTTGGGAGGTAGAAGTACAACTAGGACTGACTTAGTTGTCAAGAAAGTTAAGAACGTTAAAACTAATTCCGATCATATTCCGGTAGAACCTGTTACGCCTCTGGAAGAGTCCGGTACTATTTTGGCACAGTATGTCAGAGATATAGTAATCCCAGAACCTACCAAGACGCATTTGGAATCTAGCTTAACACTCTTGGAAAAAGATTCAGATTCATCTACAATTAGAAACACTTTAGTCACAGAAATCGGCGAAGGCGAAAAAACGCCGAATCCGGGCACAGTTTCGTTCATTCCGGTGAAATTTCGGTAAGAGAATCATAGTTTTTCGGTGACGATTTAGCATTTTCTGCTAAATCTTCAGCCTATCTGCCGTGCTTGGAAGCAAGTTCCCATACACTGGACATCAAGGAGGAAGGAAGGCTGTTCGAAACAGAGATTCGAAGCATATTAGACAAAATAATCACACTGGAAAGTGTGTTATCCGACGATACAGATTTCGGTAGTTCAGAAGGAAAGTATAACACGTTCACAATGAACGGACAACAACAGTTATGTCCACCTAGGCCACCTCCAACGGGAGTGACGTACACTAAGTTTGGTGGATTTCCAGGAGATGATCCGGATGCTCACGTACGCACCTTCGAGATAATCTACGCAGTACTCAATCATCCACCGGATCAGGCCTACAAAGCTATTGTCTTCCAATCTACACTTGTTAATGAAGCAGCTAGATGGCTTACAGAATATTATATTAATCATTTCGGCACCTATGAAGCAGTACGAGATGCTTTTCTGCAATGATTCAGGCTAAAAACAAATCCAGTCAAAATTTTAATTATCTGCAGAACAACAGACAGAAATCAAATCAAACTGTATAGGAGTATGCTACTCTCTTCAGAACACACTTAAGGTAGCTACTGTTGGAGCAAGTCTATGACAAGCCTAAGTATTGGCTTGAGTCTCACAAAGTCATTAAAGAAGCTTCAAAATGAAGACTATGTAAAGTTCATTTGTGAACTACCTCTTGTAACTTTTGAAGAGTTTACTTAATGTAAAAGTAAGAGAATCTTAAGTGGTTGAGCCCACATGATCAAGAATGGAAAGAGGAGCCACGAATTCGTGATTTGTGGTAGGTAGAGAATCAAATCAATCATTGATTGATTGGAGAGTGATTGAGGGAAGTTAGCCTCCCAAACTCAACTATAAATAGATGGCAGTTTTAGTCGTGGTTAGAGAGACCTATGTGAAGACCTCCAAGAGCTGAGCTTTATGCCATTTCAAGGTGTGATTACAAAGCACACATATGTATCAGTAAGTCATTGTATTGTACAAGAAATATACTTTCATTTTCATGATTATTTGAGGTCATCTTTCCATGTTCTTGTGATGTGTACTACTCACTGCCATTACTTCAGTTTTTCTCAGTTAGCTTGCAGAGATTGTTTCTCTGCACGTGGTTCATCATTTTCAGTGATTTAACTTGGTAACGTTAGCTCTATAAGTCTACTATATGCTCAGAAATTTTCATGTCATTTGGATGTTGGAATCTTCAGTTATGTTCATTTGAAGTCAACAGGGTATGTTCATTTTCTCTTCTCTGTCAGGTACCCGACTTTTTCAGTCATCTTGTCAGAGTCATTTCTCAGTTTTTACTCATCCAAATTCAGTGATTTTAAGCTTGTTGGATTCAGCTTACTGTCTAGTATAAGCATACAAATTGTCATGATCATTGGATTCTTACATCTTGAGTTATGTTAATTTTTCTACTCACTGGTCTATTTCTGTAGCAGCCCGTGAAAATCGGGATGATGTCATCACTTGTTAAAAGTCATTCTCAGTGTGTGGTTTGTTATTTTTGATGAGATTACTCTCTAAAGTTAGCTCTTCAAGCTACCTAGCCTTCCCCAAGAGGAATTAATCTAATTGCTGCTGTGCTCAGAGAATTATGTAAAACACTGGACAGGTGTATCAACCAAGAATAGCAAGTTTTCACCTCTGAGCTAACTCCAACTTATCTGTTTTGATCTATCTTTTTGAGAGTGATCTTCCAAGGTACATAGGGTGTCTAATACATCCATTGGCAAGCTAAAAGGGCCCACCATCTACTCCTGGAGCTCATTTGGCTGGTGTAGAACAAAGATTTTGCAACACCTCTTCATCTTCAACACATACCTATCCATCTCTTCACAGCTACCAACGGCCCATGCTAACTTACCAGATGATGTTATCACTCAGTGGTTCATTAATGGCTTGGTTCCACAACTTAAGCAGATCATGATCATAAGATGTGTCGGAGCCATGTCCCTCGATGCAGTCATTGCAATGACTCTGCAACTGGAACACAAAATCGGTGGATTTACAGAAGATTTAGAATGGTTAAAAACAAACAAGAATGTTGCAGAAGATATGACTAGACAGGTATACTGCAACATATGCAAAAATTCAGGTCATACTAGTGCCAATTGTGCACTCAATCAAACGTTTTGTGCTATCTGCAACACTGCCGGACACACCACTGGAAACTGTGTTTACAATGCCAAAATACAGGGAACAACAACGGTCAATGCAGTTATTCAAGAACATGGACAGCCAGCGAATCACTACGTGCCTCCGCAATTGAGAAACAATCAACCGCAAGGATATCATAACTACCGAGGACAGAGGAACAACAATTTTAATGCAAACCGCTGGCAGAACGGAGTACCACCAGAAAATCCCAATCTACCACCACCATGCTGTCATTTTTGCGGCGAATTCGGACATATTAGAAGATTTTGTAAAGATGCAGCTGAGTATGATCAAAGGAAGAAGGAACGCCAAAATCCAATGGCCAACATGGTAAAACTCACACCGGTAGAGACACAGGCTACTGCAGTCCAGACTCGTTCCGGTAAATAATTGCAACCGGCAGCAGAAATATTTGAACCAGGGGTACGTGAACAACACAGAATGTATAACAAAGCTAGTCAATGGACCACAACAGAACCACCAATCTTTCCAGAGCCTATCCCGGTAGCCCAACCTTTGTTAACAAAGGAAGGAACACAACAAAGGGAGTTAGCAGCAGAAACATCATCAGCAGCAGATACATTGCCCACCGTAGACACCTCCGCATCAGTAGAGGCATCAACTTCAACATCAGTAGAGCGTGTCAATCAATCTCAACAGGCTTGGGAAATCTTATCTAAGGCATGGATCACTCTGCCTTCGGGCCAACTACTGGCATTAGTACCTGGAATTCGACAACAGTTTCAACAACAGTTCAGTCCGGTACCTTCTTGTATTTCGGCAATAGCAGCAGTTCAACTAGAACCTGATTCTACGGTTGATCATTCAGTTCCCTTGATTACAGTATGGTATAAGAATCATAAGATTACGCAGGTATTAATTGATGGAGGCTCTGGTGTTAACATTGCAATTGCGGCATTATGCAAAAGATTAGGATGGACCGAAATCGAACCAGTTCAATTTTTTGTCAGAATGGCAGATCAATCAAGAGTCCATCCTGTAGGACTTGTGCGAAATGTACCCATCACTTTGCAAGGTACAACCTTTAAAATGACCTTTGTTATACTAGATTTGCCAGAATCCACTTTGGATTACAACCTACTTTTTGGCCGACCTTGGCTGAAACATGCGAAGGTAATACAAGACTGGTCTGCACAAGAGCTTACGTTTAAAGATGCCAATCGTAGATATGTGGTAAAATTAGATGCTATACAACCTTGCGAGTTACACGCTAGACCGTATTTTGCTGAACCAGTCTATATGCTAGATGGATTGTCAGATGATGAAGAAGAAGAGTTTTTGAAGAGTAACGCTGACTTAATTTCATTAGGCACTATTGATCTACAACACGTTGTAGATGATTGGAATGCTTCAGTCTGTACAGTAATAACCGTCACAGAAGAGGCTAAGAAGGAAGACTTGAAATGTTTCCGGTAAGTTTTGCTTTACTTCACAGGACGCGGATGATCTTTATCTCCTAAATTGTAAGTAATCAGCTGATCTAATCCAGCTACTCCAAGAATTCATTGATGTCTTTGCATGGGACTACAAAGACATGAAAGGATTGGACCCCAGTATCTACCAACACAGGGTCATGCTAAAGCCAGAGTCAAGACCGATAAAGCAAACCAGCTACCCGATGAATCCCCATTATGCATCAGAGGTTAAGGCAGAACTTGATAGGTTATTGAAAGTTGGATTTATCGTACCAGTAGAGCATGCTGAATGGATCTCTCCGATTGTGATTGTGCCTAAGAAAAACAAGCAATTGAGAATCTGTGTAGATTACCGGAAATTAAATGCAACAACCGTATCGCATCCCTTTCCAATTCCCTTTTTGGATACCATGCTTGATAGAGTAGCAGGTCATGAAATGTATTCATTTCTAGATGGGTACAGTGGCTACAACCAAGTAATAATGGCCAAAGAAGATATACCAAAAATTGCATTTATTACCAATTGGGGTGTCTTTGCTTGTACGGTAATGTGGTTTGGATTAGGAAATGCACCAAGCACATTTCAAAGATGTATGCAGGAGCTATTTTCTCCTTATCTCACTTCATTTATGCAAGTATATCTCGACGATTTTTCAATTTTTGGTAAGATGATAGCACATCTGTTTCATTTACGGTGCTGCTTTCAGAAATGCAGAGAATATAGACTCTGTTTGAATCCAAACAAATCGGTGTTTGCGGTCTCATGCGGCAAGTTACTTGGCCACATTGTATCTGCACAAGGTATCCAAGTAGATCGAGATAAGATTTCGGCAGTATTAGAAACCCCGGTGCCAACTTCTCCAAAAGAAGTTATGCGCTTTATGGGCCAAGTACGGTGGCATGGAAGGCACTTACGATGGCTTGCTCATCTGGCTATACCACTAAACAAGGTAATCAGCAAAACACCTCGACAATTTGAATGGAGCCAGGAATGTCAGATAGCATTTGATCATTTAAAGCATTTATTAACACAAGTTCCTATTTTACAACCGCCGGACTGGGATCACCTGTTTCATATATTTGTTGATGCTTCAGATATAGCAATTGGAAGTGTATTAATGCAACAAATTGATAAATGGTTTAGACCAGTGTATTATGCAAGTCGAAGATTAGCACCTGCTGAGAAAAATTACTCTGTAAGAGAAAGAGAATGTCTAGGGCTAGTATATTCGGTCAAGAAATTTAGACATTACTTGCTAGGCCGTAAATTCACATTTCATGTAGACCACGCTGCACTTATCTATTTAGTTCGGCAACAACATCTAGGTGGTCGATTAGCGCGATGGGTCTTACTCTTGGAGGAATTCGATTACGAAGTCATTCACCAGCCAGGCAGTTCACACGCCTTAGCAGATTTTTTATCCCGCTTAGATTCCGGTGAAGCTCCGGTGGGTAGAGATGACACGACACTCGCGATTTATGTATCAGAACCAATTAATGAAGATTCTGTAGACCCACCTATCCTATTTTCATATTATGATCAGATCTTGACCTTTCTCACTGATGGTTGCCTTCCATCTCAGACTTCTAGAGAAGTATGCAAGAAAATTGCAGTTTTTAGCCGCCGATTTCGGTTAATTGCTGGAGAACTATATTATGTAGATCACACCGGAATCCTACTTCGATGTATTCCACCACATGAAGTTAACTCAGTTATCACTTTGGCTCACTCGATTCCTTCCGGTGGACACTTTGCTGTAGATCTAACTCACCGGAAAATTCTACAGAGTGGTCTCTGGTGGCCAACAATGTACAGAGATATATTACAGTTTGTCAAACAATGTGATACTTGTCAAAGATCGGGTCAGCCATTACAACGTCATTTTTTTCCTTTGCAACCCATCTTACCAATAGAACCTTTCCAGAAGTGGGGTCTAGATTTTATCGATCCAATTACACCACCAGTAGTCTTCAGTAACAACCGTTACATACTGACCTGTACAGACTATGCAACTAGATGGGCTGAAGCTTGGGCTTTACGGTCTGCTACAGCAGTTACAGTAGCAAAGTGTCTGCTAACCGATGTCTTTCCACGTTTTGGCTTACCACTAGAAATTTTCTCAGATCAAGGCACTCATTTTGTAAACAATTTAATGAAGGCACTTACACAGTCGTTCCAGGTTACACATAAATTTAGTTCTCCTTATCATCCTCGTGCCAATGGATTGGCCGAAAGTACAAACAAATCTCTGCTGAATATCCTCGGAAATTAATCATGGAATCACCAGAAAGATGGGATCAACTACTACCTGCAGTATTATGGGCATACCGGACTACCTACAAGGTAACAACAGGATTGACACCTTTCAAATTAGCTTATGGCTTAGAAGCAATAGCACCAATGGAGATGGTTATATCAAGTTTACGAGTAGCCATTACCCAAAAATTGCTAACGGAAGACTTACTGACATTTCGGTTGGACACACTCAGAGAGTTAGACGAACACCGATGGCTCAGTTTTTTAACCATGCACAAAGTTCAATTAAGACAGGCAAGAACGCACGATCGAAACCTAAAAACTCCAGTTTTTTCGGTCGGACAGCTTGTACTTTTCTATAATGCAAAGTCCAACAGATCCGCAGGCAAATTCAAATTACGGTGGTTCGGCCCTTATAAAATCTCAAAGCGAATCGGGCCAGCAACTTTTCGGTTGACTACGTTGACCGGAAATCCACTTCCAAAAGCAATCAACGGCTCGAAGCTGCGGCCGTATCAAAGCCCTATTAATCCGCATTAAATCATTCGGCAATGGATCGCATTGTTTTGGTTTCACTTTTCATTATGTTCTTTTTTTTCTTTTCTTAAATAGCCGTGTTTTGTCATAAGCCGCCCTCCTTACCAATTACTCAAGCATGCACGCCAAATTAAAAACAATATCATTCCAGCACTGCACAATGATAACCATCAATCCCTACCCCCCACCGTAATATTGGTACTTAAGCTCTTCGGTTACGCCAAAAATACGCTATTGTGCGCTTGTGATTGTGATTGTGTTTCCTGTGTATCCGTGCTCTGTGTATTCGTGTTCGCGTGCGCAATGGAAGCATTGGCGAACTACACGACTTTTTGTGATGGTATCCCTACCGAGGTAGGAGAATACCTGCATATCCAAGGGCTGGCTAACTTCGCTGAGTTGCCTTGGCACTCAGTGGGAGCCCATCCCTTCTTCGCACACATTATCCCAGCCATCGCCCAATCTCCCATCGCTGAATGACAATGGCTCTTCCCTTCCCTACCATCTAGAACCGTAATAACCTTCCAGGCCTTTGCCGAAGCCTTCCGCCTCACTCCACAAGGCCGCGAGAATGGCTCCAGTATCCCCGTAGTCCGCATGACCGAACTCTTCCCGCGCCATTCATCAAATGAATATGCCATTCTCTACCGCCCCGAACCTGAAAGAACTGCATTACATTTCTTAGTCGCAATCCTTAACCTCCAAAAATGCACATACGGTATCTCCCGAACATTCTATTCCACCATCGACCTTGCCGCACGAGAACCCGTTAATTTCGCCTCATTTTTCTTTCACCGAATCCATAAGGAGTGTGTCGCCATAGTGAAACAAATCAACAAAGGAACCACCCCTCGATCCAGACTTCCCCACATCCTTTCTTTTCTCTTCCCAACCATACTCGCCGCTCAACCACCACCACGAGGACCAGTTTTAAGGCACGAAGAGTCAAATCAACTACTAGAAGATGAGGAAGAAGAAGATGAAGAAGAGCTCAATCAGTTGTTCTGCAGAAAATGTATCAGGATTAGCTCTTCAGAAAGTGAAGCACAAGGTTCAGCAGGAAAGGATAAAGATGATGATAAAGAAGACGAGAAGCAAGAAAAAGAGACGTTTCATGATACTGCCACCTCAATGCATAATGAATCGTCGATTGAGCAACAAGAACAACAAGATCAAGTAGAAACAGAAATAATTTCGACCGAAAAAGAATCAGAACAACAGGAAAATGAGTAGCAATCCAATCAAGATGCACTAGACAAGCTACTGAAGGCCGTGGAATCTACAGAAGCACACAATGCAGAAACGAAACAAATAAACGAGGTAACTACTGACTCTGCTCTCCCCAAAACCCCGCCTACTAACCCCATCCCCCCACCGGAACCATACCGCAGCCCCATCAAGCCCAATCACCACATCGGAACTTCTGAAGCCTCTACATCCTCCCTTAACTATTCACCTCCAAACTCACAACAACTCCTCGCCGGAACCTCGTCACAACCTCGTCCTCCCCTGCCACCAATTTTTTCGGAACTAGAAAATATGGGTCGCATTTTAATTAATCTATCCCAACAACTGCCGCAACACCTGAAGCACACCATAGACAGTGCCCGAGAAGAATTCCAAAGGAAATTGGAAATAATGGAGGCAGATATCACCCCTCTTCAGGAAGAATTACAAGCAGCAAGAGCAGAAAATCATGCACTACAAGAGCAGATCAAGCAGCTAAAGGCTACACTTCAAGTACAAGAAGAGAGCTCAAGCCAAAGAGATAAGGCAATGGCTGCAAAAGAAGAAATGCCAATAACTGCCGACGCGGAAATAATACAGTTAAAACAAACACTCAAAGATACCGAAGATACAAGAATAGCACTAGGAAACCTACTGGAAGAAACAAGAGTCCAATTGTAGGACACAATACAGAAATATCAAGAGCAGCAAAGAGAAGCAAAGCAGGCAGTGGATGAGTTACAAAGAGCAAAAGAATCCTTAGATGATATCAACAACATGCTCAAACATCAACTAAATAGAGAATCTAAATATCATAAGGATTTAGCAAATGCACGCAGAGAACGGGATGCTTACTACCAAACCATAGAGTTCCAGAACCAACAGTTTGGAAGATTAGATAATCAGGTACGTAACCAGAAAGACAGAATCAACCAGATGCAGAAACAAGTAACGGACATGAAGACAGCAAGAGACGCGGCATTATCAAACGATTTTTATTTACAGGAGGCCTTTTTGCAAACACAGGCCGAAATTTTGCTTACTGAAGCCATCGCACTTAACTTTGTTAGAGTAGATGCGAAGATTTTAGAACCTGATACCCTTAAACAATTACTAGAAACACTTAAGAAAAAATAGCCCGCACATTTACACTAGCAAGAAATATGTATCTAGAAGGAATCGTAGAGGAACAATGAATTTTGTAATAAAAATCACTTGCGGGTTCGAGTCCACCGTGCGTGCCAGTGTTAGACGGCCGACGGAGTAGGACAAATGTATGCCGGATGTAACGGAATTTTCGAAATCTACGCGCAAAAGTTGGTACGCGCACTTTGTAAATCTATATAAAGCAATGTAAGGAGAATGCTCGAGAGAGACGTCTTTTCTGGAATTGCCAGATTGTTCGCCTAATTTTTGTTAGAATACTATTTACACTGTTGTGGAGTTCTGAGTATTATGAATGTTGAGTTCTGTATCGTATGCTCGCATTGAAATTCACCGTAACGGGTGATTCAGTAACACATTGTGTGTCTGAGTACTGTTTGAGTTGTGTGCTGTCATCGAGAGATTGAGTCATATTTCTATATTCTTCTGTTCAATCTGTTCGTCTATTCCTACTGTAGTGCAGAATAATGAACGTGTAGTATCAAGTGTGAATCTATTGTTGACAGTTGTGTTCTGTATTCACTGTTGATTCCGTTCACAGGGAAGGACTAATATCGATAATAGTATGAACTGCGAGTTGGAGCACTGATAAGTTTGGTGATGAGTTAAACTGTGATTAGTATGACAGTTGATTGAGTTCGGCATACGGTAAGCCTATACACCCTCTGGTATGGTCGTATGTTTGATTACTACCTGGTATACATGTCTGTCCTGAAGAAGTGTGTAGTGATTCGCATAAGTTCAGTAAGTTGAGTAACTCTATTAGTCTGCAAGTCAGAACCAGACTACTGCTCCGTTACCATAGTAGATTAGTATGTAAGTTCGGCGTCCTAATACGTAGAAATAGTTACTGGTCAGTTAAAACTAAGTATCTGAGCTAAGACGCGATAAGAGTATTTGTGGTTATGTAAGGATTTGGGAAAATAGTACAGTGCCTCTGTCTAACAGACCCCTACCACTCCCAAGAACCCACTTGATCTGACAATGCCTTTCGGTAATTGAAAGTTTAATATAGTTTACGGTGAACCTCTATTTTATGTTAAATACTTGCTCGGTACGATTTCGGCTAGTTATTAAAACAGTGTAACTGTGTAACATTTAACATAACCTCTGTGATTTACCAAACTAACATGCACAACATTTATAGATCATATGTTGCTTGAACACATTACATATCCCAAGTACACATTGATCTTTACATATCTACTTCAATGTTCTCTCACCAATGTGCCCTAATCTTTTATGCCATATCTCTAACTCAGACAAGGTTTGATCCTTATAATTATAAAGTATAATGGTTCTAGTGTCCTCAAGCTCAAATGTAAACAATCTACCTATTTTTTCTCCCTTTGCAATTCTCCTGACTCCATGTTGGGGGTCCTCCACAAAGGCTCCAAATTTATTGAACCTAACTTGTAAACCCTTTTCACTATCTCTCCAACACTCATGAAATTCTCTGTGATAGTACGTGCATAAAAACTCTGCTTAATAGATTCCTATTACCATAAGAAGTTTTGACATTTCCCACTTTGACGATTGATTGCTTGGTATCATCACCTGTCTGCACTTGGTGCTTTGCCTTGGGCTCTTCAGGATCAGAAAGGAGAACTACATTGCCTCCTACATGGTTTGAACAACCTAAGTCAATATAGAAGAGGTGCTCATCATTCATACCTTGTTTTGAAATCATATTCATATTGAGAAGAGAATCATCTTGATCCTCTCTATAGTTGTTGAAATCTTTTCTTGATTTGTATCCTCCTTGATAATTGTTGTTGTAATTGTTGTTGTAGCCATGGTTGTAGCCTTGATTATGGTTGAATCTTCCTCTTGATTGTGAGTAGCCAGCCCTTTGAAATCCTCTTCCTCTCTGGTTCTTGAAGTTCCTATAGCACTCATCTGTTGTGTGATTATATATTCCACATGTATTGCATGGGGAATAGTTGAAAGGTCTCCCCCTACCCTGCTTACCTCCTCTGCCCCTTCCTCTTGAATTCCTATGTTTCCCTGCATAGTTAACTTGAGAAGTAGCACCTTCATCTTCAACCTCTTTGCTCTTTTCTTTATCCTATGGGTGAAGGTTGCCCCATGAGAGTGGTTAGATTAGGGATTTGCATATCCATATAAAGATCCATTGTAGTTGTACAGATTCCCACTTCTCATCTACCCTGATGCCATTGATTATTTATCTCACTATTTTCTCCTCTTCAATCTCCTCTCCTATGCTTGCCAACTGATTAGCTACATCCTTCACCTTAGTCACAAACTCTGTAACATTCAACTTGGGTTGCTTCTTGTAAGTAGTAAACTCCATCCACAATTGATTTTTCCTAGCTCTTGTATTGGAGGAAAAATATGAAGATAGATTATCCCGAGTATCTTAAGAAGTTTTGCAATTAGTAATATGAGGAAGAAGGAAGTGAGAAATAGAGTTAAGTAGATATGACGTGGGTAAATCATCTTTGGCACACCATGAGTTGATTCTTTCTTGTTCTTGTTGTAGGTTTAACTTTGCTTCTAAATATGGGGATCTCCCCATCTCCTGACATGTATTCATAAAGACTCCTTCCTTGTAGATAGGTCTTCATCCTCAAAGACCATGCTAGATAACTATTCCTGTCCAATTGATCAATGAAAGAGGGGAAACCATCTCCCATTTTACCTCAACTTGCTCTATTACCACTATTGGAGGAGATGGATGGATACCTCAAGGAAGTGAAGTGGTACTGCTAAAACCTGCTTTGTACCTGCCCTAATACACTTCAAAGTTATGTAGTAGGCCCTTTTAACTTGCAAATGACACCAAGAAAGTACCTATGTACTTTGGAGTCGATGCTTGAAACAATTGAATCAAAAGAGAATACTTCATGAATAGTTAGTGTCACAAAACTTGTTATTTTAGTCCATACACCTGCTCGTTCTTTTGCTGAGAGATCACATTACAGTAATAATTAATGAAATTCCTTTTTAGGGAATTCAATTATCTTAGATAGCTAATGATTGCAAGTAAATTCATCTAAAATGATCAACTGTGCTGTTAGAAATGAGTTTAGCAAAGCAAAGCTTACCGCCGATTTTTTAGGAACTAACAAGTAGATGACTAGTGAGAAATTTGATGATGATTTCTCCTTGATGCATGAACCAAATGGCTTATGATTTAGATAGCCTAAATTAGACGTCAATGTGGTTCCAAAGAGCCAAAGCCTATAAAAAATGGTTGAGTATTCACTCACATATGACCAAAAAAAGTTGGCTCTTCTAATTAGTCATAGAAGAGAAGTACACAGAGATGCTCAATGAGCTATATATATTATATGATAGGATTGTACAAGGTCATTGACATTGTAATGATGCTCATTGATGATGGACTGAGTGAGCTATGGTGTGAGAAACTCAAGTCCTACAAATGATCAAAGGAAAAAGCTCTCAATGAGACACACACTCATGGGATTTTACAAAGACCTTTTATAAGACTTTCTTCTAAGTTTGAATTTGAATTCAAACTTGGCTCCAAATAACAATGAATCCAATAATTTAGGAGTTATTCTCTCATTTGAGACTCGTAACTAATATTCTTCCTACCTCCACAAGCTATAGGTGTTTACAAGATTCTTCCAAGATTTTATCGTTTACAATGGTAAATGACCAAGTGCTTGCAAGCTAAGGTTCACATGTATCATAAAGAGATGGTTTCACATGCTTGATCATTTGCACCAACAACCACTCCAACATGGCCAAAATGATGGTGCTCGTAACCTTTGACAATACCTTTGAGTTCTTCAACAAAGTAATGCTTGTGACGCACTTGCACTTCTGATGATAACAACTGATGAGTTGTGAAAAGTATAACGCATCTGTGAGTACGATTATAATGATGGATATTATGTGTACAATGTAAATTTTTAAATTCCTGTTTCTATCTCACTCAATCTTTGTTGTAAGAGGTTTTGTTTCCCATTTTTTTCCTAAATGGAAGTTTGGCAATAGCCTACTCTCCTAGAATTTAATCAATACATAAAACAAATGTACAAATGAAGGGGGATAATACCCATGGGATCACGAATCCCACAAAGTAGGGGAAGATCAAACCAATTTCGAGAGCTACACAAAGAAGGTAAATCACCCTCTTGTCCTCGTCATGTTGGGTCCACTTGCTTTTAATCTTATTATTCTCTAGGAACAACACTATGATGTCTGTAAGGCACGGGTTTCTTACAATTGGAAATTATTTTGCCCAATAGTAAAAGAGACTTTTCTAATGACCAATCTTTGGAAGGGCTTCCAAAATTGCACATCTATCCTTTGAGATCTTCTAGAGGGTCTCACCTTAATTGCATTCCACAAAGTTGAGAAACCCCCAACTGCTTCACCCAACAATGCTTGCTTCCAAAGGATTGGTCCCTAACACTGCAAGATATTCTCAATGGTATGCTAGACCGACATAGACTTGGAGAATTCAAAGAAGAGGTGCCCTAGGTCCTCGTTGGCATGTAATCATCTTTTGCACCATAGGGGTAATCCACAAATTTTGCTAGCTGCTACATTTGTCCAAATTCCCTAGTGGAGGATTTGTGACATAAGCACCGATGCTTTAATCTTGATGAGGGGATTCCAAAGTGATTAGAGCTTAACCTTCCATCGTGAGTTCAACCTCTCAAGACACCACTTCCTATTAAGCATGACATGAAGGTCCTGATTCTTCTTCAATCTCGGAATTTTGTCAAGGCTATTGCCATTGAGCCATCTAAGACCGTCATGGTGGGGACGGGACTCGCCAATGAGGAGATGAGTCTTCACGCACTCCTAGGCGATGAATCTTCTCCACAAAAGGCTCCATTCTTCATAGTTCTCTCTTACATCCAAATCAATTTCCTCAAATCTTATCCATTGGCATGTATGTTGATTCCAGAGATGTTTCCACAAACGGAATCCTTTGTTCTAGAGTTTCTTAGCTTTAGTGAGGTTCCATGTTTCCACCCATTTGATACCCTTCATAGTAAACCAAATTGAATTATTTTGTCTAGCGGCCACCCACCACCAATCCCCATTTATCCAAACAAATCGTTTGATCTTTTTCCAACTCTTCCATAGTGAGAAATCCAAATCAGAGCCACATGGAGAAACTAAAAAAGGGGAGAAGAGCAGGGTGAGGAGGCCAAGGTCCTTGCATCTCGAGAGGCCCATAATCTTAAGATCACTACTATTCCTAAAAATAAGCTTGGGTGGATTATTAAAGATGCTTTTGAGAATAAGAGAGTTGAATGCATTTCTATAGGTGGTCACGATAAACACCTATGTCTACAAACCTTTGTTGATGACACTAATAATCTCATTAAAGCTGAAGAGCGGTTTGCCAATTGTATTTTAGATTGTGTTAATACCTTTTGTTTGGCTAGTGTTTTAGTTATTAATCACAAAAAGACTGCTTTTAAATCCTCTTCTAATTTTGTTCCCGTGTGCATTGAGAACATTGGTTGTGAATTCATCAAAGATGGAGAAGTTTTCTTACTCCTTGGTATTCCTATGAGGTTTCAAATCAATCTGCATCAAAGGTGGGAATGAGTTATGGATAAATTTAGGAGAAGCTTGTTTATGTGGTACGGTTGTCAATCTTCTCTATCTCATATAGTTTTTGTCCTAAACCATTATATTCTCTGTGCCCTAGTCTATTGCATGTCATGCTGGGTTCCTAACAAGAAGCACTTCCACCAGGTTATTTGTTTGTCTAGAATATTCTTGTCGGGAGGGAGTTTAGATCACAATAAGATCCCTAAAGTTGCATGGAAAATTTGTTGCCTACCTATGCAGGAAGGGGTCTAGGATTATTTTGTCCTATTAAGATGTCTACTAACCTGGCTGCAAAATGGAATGTTCCATCTCTGACTTCTAATGCTTTTTGGGCCATCCTTACTAAAAGAAATGTTAATAATTTTGTTGTCTCTGATTACAAAGTTTGGGAGAATCACTCTATGTGGGACATTTTGGTTTCTCCCCACATTTACTCGCCTATGGGTACTATTCTTTGCTACAGAATGTGGCAAGCTTGGGTGGAGGTTAAAATGTTGTGTTTCCCAAAGCAAAAATTCTTTGATCACTTCGAATTCTTTTTGAAGGAAACTATTTGGATAGGTTGGCTATCTCTATGGAATAATGGCTTTCTTGGGATCAAAGAGCACAAATGTTTCAAATTGGGATTCACTACTTGGAAGGATTTCCCCCTAAATGGTGAAATCATGTTTGAAGATCATATCTCAAATACTTCTAAAATGTATTCTATGAACAACGAGGAATCTGCATTGCTAGCAACAAAGCCTTGGTCCTCCAAATATGTGACAAGCCTATGGTTCCAAGCTCTTGGATCTTGCTTCAATCCACACAATGCCTTCCTCAATTTACATACAAAATTAGGTTTGTCATTTTCTTCATATCTTGGTGGTTGAGCCATGTATACTTCTTCATAAATCCATCCATTAAGGAATGCATTTTTAACATCTAACTGGTACAAGTCCAATTCTTTGAAGTAGCAGTACTTAATAAAACCTTAATTGTTGGCATTCTACCCACATGTGAGAAGGTCTCCTCAAAATCCACTCCATGGGTTTCAGCAAACCTCTTTGTCAATGAATTGATTAGTTCTCAGTGCACAGTGTAAAGTTTTGCACAAATGAGGAGTCAAAATCTAAGTTGAAAGGTAAGCCATCTTTGGCTAAAAGCATTTGCTTAATGGGTTCTAGTTTGATAGAACTATGTGCTAGAAGTTGCACGTGTCACATTGCTCTTCTAGTTGTTTGTAGATCCTCTTGAAGCATAGGATGATGCTGATTAGGAGGGTGGACCTTAGTGTTTAGAGGAAACCTATCAAGTTAGAAGACATTGCTCAAGACATGCTAAAGAACTTCAAATCCAGGAGAGGGAGAATCACTTTGATCCTGCCCAAGCTTAACAGACTCTGGAAAGTTAGTTGGAATGCTCAAGAATGGTCTCATAGATTTCAGTGTATTTTGCACATGCCTGTGAACATCAAACACTAGTTTCTCCTCTGGCTTATTCTACATAATGCGGTGTGGTGTGGTGCTAAGGACAAGAAGCTAAACATTAATTATGGTGTTTGTATTTTTTATGGTAGTGTGGAAGATCTCCCCCAAATGTTTATCAGTTGTTTACATGCTCAATGTTTTTTGAGTTGTATCTTACCCTTTTTTCAGAAACATAACTTCTAGCCTAGTGCAACAACTTTGATTTCATCTTATGCAAAATGTGGAGAGCCAATATTTTTGTGGCATATCTGGAAGAGCAAAAATATGGTTGTGTTTAGCAACAAGATCTCCATTGGTGCAGTTGTATTCTCTTTACTGTCTGGGTTGAAGGCTATGAGCATCAAAGCTCTTGCTGCCACTATTGATGCTCCCGAGGAGGGTCTCTCTCTATCCAGGCATATGTACATTACCAGACCTAGCCAATGGACATACTCCCTTTTGAAATTGTACTTAGCCACTAGAATTGAGATGGTGGAATTGTGTCTATAGTTGTTTTTTGTCCTCTTTATTGCTGGCTTTCTGTCTCCCTTGTACTATTCCCACTAGTTGTAGTCTAAACTCGTGTACTAGCTGCTGTAATGATCTTCATTCTGAGTCAGTGAATATGGCCAAATGTGTTTGGGCCTTGCTTTGTAAATGGTGGGGGTAGTCTTTCCCTCTATACATTGATACACATCATTATTAATTAGTTTCTTATTCTCTTAAAAAAATTGATGAAGAAAAGGAACTAGAACGTGTCTATAATAGAAACTTCTAGGCAATAGGAGCAAAAAATGTTAAACTAAAGTTAGTAGATGAGAGAGAATTATATTTAGCTCTATCCTTAGTTGATTGAGGGTCAAAGATAAATATGAACTCTAAAAAAAATTCTATGATAAGTCTAGACAACTAATTGATAAACAGTCATGGTTGGAGGATGAGAAGAGTAAAGAATGGTTGCAAAATTCAGCTGGGGGCTTGTGCAAATTTATTTGTGCCAATCACTCAAGTGAAAGAAGAATTCCACTTCTTTGTATAGGATAATTTTTCTTATGAAGCTATTCTTCACTAACCATTTATAGCTGAAATGAGAATGGAAGTAAAAGCTACGGATGATGGATTTTCCTATGCAACAATCGATTCAAAATTATTTCTTTAATTCTTGCAAGTCATGATAATCTATCTGAATCATATCATAAATAGAAAGAACCTAAGATGTAACTCTATAAACTCTTACAATCGAGAGTGTGATGATTGTGCAGAGATAGGAGAACATGGGGTAAACTATGATGAAACATGTTTGTTAGAACCCACTGTTGAGTGAGAAAATAGTGGAAGTGCAGGTTCATAATCTTCCATGACCCTATACATACTATTAAAAAATTTTCTATTTATTCCTTTGCATCTAGATTACAATACTTTTCAAAAAGAAAAGATATCAAACAAATTTAGAAAAATATATGAAAAAAATTTTAAAACTCTAGGAATAATGATGCTTGATGTGCAAATCAGGTTTGTAGTTGAACTGGAAAGTAGTTCTACTATTCTACAAGAACTTGAGCAAGCTCTTCAAAAGAAGGAAAAATTTGAAATCATTATTCTTATTTCTATTGAAGAATATGATTCAATTTCTAACATTATGCAAGAACATGAAGTGAACATAAACGCTTAGTAGACGACCATCGATATAAAGATAAAACCCATAGCTCAATCACTACCAAGAGATACTTATGAGAAATATAAAACAGTCTTTCATGATATTATGCTAAGAAAAAGAGAGCTAATAGGGCATCATTGTAGTGACGAGACTATTAAGCAGATTAAATTCGGTTAGAATGCATTTCTTATAGATAAAGAGAAAGAGAAATTTATTGAAGTTTTCAAGGAACATGAAATAGCATTCACCCTTTCTCCACAAGGAATAGGCCATGTGGATTATTTTTATGGTGCCACATATTCCATGGAATATATGATCTATTCTAGTTTCAAAGGCTCATTTACTTGAGCTGATGGGACTCTTAAATTAAAGCATACATCATTCACAGATTGAGGTAGAAGCCATTCTTCAATTACTTTAATTTTCTTTGGATCTACCATGAATTCAAAGTGACCAGTCTGAGTACTAAAGGCACTCTTATAAATGTCATTTTGTGTCATTCCTATCTGATGATACACTGATTTAAGATTAAGTTTACTAAAGACATGTGATCCACAAAGTTTATCTAGCAAATCATCTATCCTAGGAATATGATATCTATTTTGAATTGCGATCTTATTGAGTGCTCTATAGTCAATGCACATCCTATGTCTTGTTCTTCTTCTCTACTTAAACAACAGTTGTGGCTTATAAGAAGTCCTTTTGAAGTAAATCCTTAACTTGATTAGCCATTTCTTGTTGATGTAAAGGTCCATGTCTATAAGGTGCTTTATGGGGAGAAGGAATACCAAGAATTAAGTCTATACTATGATCAAGAGATCCCCTTGAAGGTAGTAGTTTAGAAGGAAAATTAGCCATAAAACAATCCTTACAGGAATCCATAAACAATTTATGTGCATCAGGAAGTGTATGTGTATAACCAACTATATTATTGACAAAAAAATTACATGAATTTTAACCTTTCCTAAATGCACATTTTACTTCAATATGACTAATTAATGGAAATGGTTGGAAATCATGCATTGCAGACAAAGAAATATCTTGATTTTTAAACTTAAAACTCATGGTATGTGTATAATAATCAATGCATGTGCTATAATGATGAGGAAAAGGCATACCAAGTATAACATCATAGTACTCCAAAGGAACAATTAAGAATTTGCATTCATCTATGTATGGAGCTACGCAAATTTGAACATTTGGCACTTTACTTGTAACATTATATCGAGTTCCTTGAAATGCAGCCTTGGAGATCTTTCACTAATGTATGAGGAATAAATTCATGAAAACTACCATCATCATGTAAAATATTAACAATTTTACCATTAATAGTACCTTGCATGCAAAGGAGAGAATGAATATAAATTTCCTTAGCGAAGGTAATTAGATCCTGTTCTAATGCTTCTTCGGTCCAATTGGGTTGAATGTCTTTAACAACCACCTCCATGTTGTGTACTTGAGCTGCAATAGGCTTCATCTCATTAGTTCAGAACCTACATTTAGCTTTAGTATGACCAAACTTACCACAAAGCCAGCAAGTGATACGGGGGCCTCTTTTGTTGAGCATCCATCATCATAGTTTGAAGGGGTAAGGGGGTTGTCTTGGGTGCTGGTGAGAAATTGCATTGAGGAGGGCATTGAAAAGTAGGTGGATGCTGAAAAGTAGGTGGGCATTGTCGAGCGGCATGAGTGGAGACCACCGGGCAGATCAGAACCAAACTTACTAAGGTCTCACTAGGTGACTACAGGCAGGGTGTTTACTTAGTGTCACTTAGTTCAAAAGATGTGATGAGGCTTAATGAAGTGTTACTATGACCATACGGATGTGTGGCTTGATACCTAGACATGCCATAATCATATGACTGTGAGACTAAGGTTTCGCGAGTAATGCAATCCTTTATGAATTCTTCAACAAGGATACTTGTTTGTGTTTCCAGATCTATTAAGGATACTACTTAATGGAATAGATGTATCATAAGAATCACCATCTTCCATTAATCAATTAGATTTCCACTAATCAATGAGATACTTAGACAAGTGAACGAGATATTCAAAACAAGGGAAAGATAGGTGAACAAAGAGACGTTTTTATGATAGAAATAATCCTATACAAAAGAGAAACGTTTTATACAATTTTTAAGTGATAAAACCACCAATGTGATCCAAAAATACAATAAAACCTATACAAATACTCTAGTTCTAGTACAAGATTAAAGCTTAAAGAAGTTAATTTCAAAAGGTGGAAGAAGTAGTGTGTATGCAACTCCAATCTCCCAATCTCAACTGCTTGTAAGTTCTTATCAATGCTTTGAAAGAAAAGCATTAGAAAAAAAATACATAGGTACCTTTATAATGAATCAAAGCACTCATGGTTTTTATAAAAGACATTGAATTCTTACTTTTATGCATAAAGATTATTCTTTTCTATATATTTACATGTACCATTGCACACATACTTTTACACATCATACATTTTCACACATGCTCAAACTCCTATATGATACACAAGAACTCATGTATATGTTCGTATCATTTATACATCTGTCACTGATGCATATACACACACTTCATACATTAATGCATTATGTACATACATATGTAGGCTTGCATGCTCACATGCATATATGTATGATCATGTATGAGTACTCCTACTAAAAAAATATATACACATTTGTGACTTCCCATTTGTACATATGCTCACTTATGCATGCATTTCCCTTACATGCATCTCATTCATATGCACATACTTATATTTTAACACTTTCATATGCATACATCATTCAGAAGATTTTCTCATATGCATATACTCATGCATACTTCTTCCATATGCACACTCATATACATTTTCATACATACATGCATGCACTCATTTATGCATTTCATATGCATGCATATATTTCATACCAACATTATATGCATCTATTAATCGTGCATACTCAATCATGCTTATGTTAGTCGTTAAACTTCCGACTTCAGACTCAAAACACTTTCAAAAGTCGGACGTTCCCGAACCCTTCGATCTTACTCTTCCATGTTCAGGTAAATCAATTGGCAATACCGAAATAATTAATATTAAGCTACCTCTTAGCCACGTGGGTTCTTGGGAGTGGTAGGGGTCTGTTAGACAGAGGCCCTGTACTATTTTCCCAACTTCTTATACAATCATAAGTGCTCTATCGCGTCTTAGCTCAGTACTTGACTCGGAATACTGATAACTGTTCGGCGTACTGGGACTTAGAACTTCCGGACTGGACCTGCTATAGCAACAGAGCAATAGTCCGGTTCTGACTTATAACTAATAGAATACTCAACTTCATTAACCGAATGCCACTCAATATGCACTTCTTCGTGACAGATAGGTATACCGAACAATAATACAACAGACAGCTATACTCGAAGGTATGCAAACTTACCGTATGCCAAAATCAAGCAACAAGTTCCTACCAACAGTCGACTCGTCACAAACTTATCATTGTTTCCATTCGCGTACAGACCATTACCGATACGAGTCCTTCCTGGGATCGGAATCCACAGTGAACGCAGACTATTGTATCGAACTTGGCTACTTAACAAAAAATGCTAACACGCAAATAGTTTGCTTCGGCCTTACACAGTCCCTTGTTCAATAGAAGACTGATAAACAACACTTATTCCGTGATAAAATCCAGAACTGCATATAACTATCACCAAACAGATTCACAACACAAGACTACCGAATCGTAACTCTGCACTACAGGGAGAATAGTAGAATAGATAGATACGAACAGAACAAAACAGAGCTCAATCTTCTCATCGACACATCACACACAGATTCAAACAGTATGCTCACAATTCCCCAAAACGGGCTCTCGACCATTCTTTTCTCCTTGCCTTATATAGAAGATTTGTTACAAGGGTGCGCGAATCTTTAGTTACACACACATTTCCAAAAGGTTCTTTTACATTTAAGACGCCTGTCATAGTACATTTGTCCTTTTTCGACGGCCGTCTAACACTAGCACGCACGGTGGACTCAAACCCGTAGGTTCCTATGGTTCTGCTACGAGACCTTCTAAATACATGCTTCGGGCGAGCCTAAACGTTCGGGTAATTTTCTTTTTAATGGTTTCTATCATCTGAACTAGAGTAGTCAGTTCTAATAACTGAGCGTCCGTTCTAACGGAGCTAAGAGCTATGGCTTGGGTTAACAGAATTTTGGCCTGGGTCTGTAAGAAGGCCTCTTGTAAATAAAACTCATTGGATAATGCAGCGTCCTGGGATGTCTTTATTTCGGTGACTTTCTTCTGCATGTCAGTGACTCGATCCTTCTGATTTCGCAACTGGTTATCTAGTCGCTCGAGTTGCTGGTTCTGAAATTTGATAGTTTTGTAGTATGCATCTCGTTCTCTGCGAGCATTTGCTAGATCCTTTTGGTATTTGGCTTCCCTGGTTATTTGGCGTCTCAGCATATTATTTGCCTCGTCCAAGCATTCCTGGGCTCTTCGTAGCTCGTCTTCAACTTGTTTTGCTTCTCGCTGCTGTTCCTGATTCTTCTAGGTTATCTCTTGCAATTGTGCTTTCGTTTCTTCGACCAATTCTTCGAGGGATGTGCTGATATCTTCCTTTTCCTGTAGTGCAATCTTCAGTTTCTTGATTTCTTCATAGGCTACGTTCAATAGTTGGTCTTTGGCGGCAAGTTGCTCCAATGCGTCATTCCGTTGCTGTATTGGTGCCTGTTGTGCCGAAACTTGTCCTTGGAGATCTGCTAATTGTGTTTGTAATTGATGGTTCTCTGCTTTTACGGCGTCGACTTCTTCTTGGAGAGGGATGATGTCGGCTTCCAGTAGGTCAACTTTGTGCTGCAGGTCTTGACGAATCGTATTTGTGACCTCGCTAAGCTGCACTAGAAGTTGCTGAGAAAGGGAAATAAGCATTTGTCCCACGGAAGCAAGCTCGGAAAAGACCGGAACGGAGGGAAGGAGAAGGGGGTGTTGTGGTTGCGCAGAGGTTTGGGTGTGGATCTCGGGGGATGTCGGGGGTGAATAATTGAGGGAGGATGAAGAGGATTCGGAAATTGGCGGGGGAAGAGGGTTGACTGGTGGTGATCTAGGAACAGTAGATTCAATATTGTTTACCTGGTTGATGGGTTGGTGTTCACGTGCAGTGTGGGCGATAGTGGATTCGACGGCCTTCAGCAAGGTGTTGAGTGCTTCGTCAGCAACTTGCTGCTCGTCGTTCTGTCGCTCTGATGCTTCTTCAGTTGAGACTGTTTCTGTTTCCGTTTGATTCTGTTGGTCGTGTTGGTCGGCCGATGATTCGTTGTGTATGGAAGTGGTTGTGTCGTGGAAGGTTTCTTCTTGTTCCTCGTTTTCTTTATCGGTGTCCTGATTCTTTCCGACGGACCCTTGTGCTTCGCTTTCTGATGAGCTGATTCTGATTCTTTTGCGGTGGAATAACTGGTTTATTTCTTCGTCTTCTTCTTTATCGTCTTCAAGTGGTTGTACTGATTCTTCATGCCTTAGAACGGGTCCTTGGGGTGGTGGTTGTGCGGCAAGGATGGCTGGGAAGAGGAATGATATGATATGGGGAAGGCGAGAGCGCGGGGTGGCTCCCTTTCTGACTTGCTTCATTATAGCTACACACTCTTTATGAATTCTATGGAAAAAGTACGAGGCGAAGTTCACGGGTTCTCGGGTAGCTAAATCTAAGGCGGAATGGAAGGGGCGGGAGATACCGTAGGTTCGTTTTTGAAGGTTGAGGATGGCCACTAGAAATTGCAGAGCAGATCTTTTGGGTTCGGGGCGGTAGAGAATGGCGTATTCGTTGGACGAAGATCGGGGGAACAGTTCGGTCATGCGGGCGAGGGGGATACTAGAGCCATTTTCTCGGCCTTGTGGGGAGAGGCAGAAGGCTTCAGAGAATGCTTGGAAGGTGATGACGATTCGCGAAGGTAGCGAGGGGAAGACCCATTGGCGTTCGGTGGCGGGGGAGTGGGCAATGGCAGAGATGATTTGCGTGAAGAAGGGATGGGCTTCCACTGAGTGCCAGGGCAACTCAGCGAAGTTGGCCAACCCTCTGCAACGCAGGTATTCACCTACCTCGGTAGGGATACCATCGTGGAAGGCAGCATAATTGGCTATCGCTTCCATGGCGTTTGCTGATACAGACGATGAACACGAATACAAAACGCAAGAGGTCGCACAAAACACTAACACTCAACACAATAGCGATTTTGGGCGTTGCCGAAAGGGTTAAGTAGGAACAACATGGTGGGGAGGGAAAAGGAGGTGGGTATCATTGTGCGGTGCGGGAATGATACGGTTTGCATGCTGGCATGCGTGCTTGAGTGACTGGTAAGGGGGCGGCTGGTAACATAAAGATTTTACAAAACACGGCTATTTATAAAAAGGGAGAAAAAAGAAAAAAGAAAAAAGAAAAAAGAAAAAAGAAAAAAGAAAAAAGAAAAAAGAAAAAGATTACACAAAACGCGGCCCACCGCCGAATAATTTAATGCGGACTAGTAGCGTGATGATACGGCCGTAACTTCAACCCATTGATTACTTTTGGAAGTGGATTTCCAGTCAATGTAATCGACCGAAAAGTTGCCGGACCGATTTGTTCTGAGATCTTGAAAGGGCCGAACCATCGTAGTTTAAACTTTCCTGCTGCTCTATCCGACTTTGCGTTATAGAAGAGTACAAGCTGACCTACCAAAAAGATTGGAGTCTTCAAATATCGATCTTGTGTCTTGGCTTGCCTTAGTTGTACTTCGCGCATTGTTAAAAAGTTGAGCCATCGGTGCTCATCAAGTTCTCTGAGTGCGTCCATTCGTGCTGTCAGTGAATCTTCCGGTAGCATCTTCTGAGTGATTGCTACACGCAGACTTGGGATGACTACTTCCATGGGTGCTATTGCTTCTAAGCCATAAGCTAGTTTGAAAGGTGTCAATCGTGTTGTTACCTTATAGGTAGTTCGGTATGCCCATAATACTGCAGGTAGTAGTTGATCCTATCTTTTCGGTGCTTCCATGATCAGTTTCCGGAGGATATTCAAGAGAGATTTGTTTGTACTTTCGGCCAAACCATTGGCACGAGGATAATAAGGAGAACTAAATTTATGTGTGACCTGGAACGAATGTGTAAGTGCCTTCATTAAATTGTTTACAAAATGACTGCCTTGATCTGAGACAATTTCTAGTGGTAAGCCAAAACGTGGAAAGACATCATTCAGCAGACATTTTGCTACTGCAACCACTGTAGCAGACCGTAAAGACCAAGCTTCTACCCATCTCGTTGCGTAGTCTGTACAGGTTAGTATGTATCTGTTGTTACTGAAGACTGCTGGAGGTGTGATCGGACCAATAAAATCTAATCCCCATTTCTGAAATGGTTCTAATGGCATGATTGGATGCAAGGGAAAGAAGTGTCGTTGCAGCAGTTGTCCAGACCTTTGACAGTTATCGTAGTGTTTGACAAATTGGGCCACATCTCTGTATATCGTTGGCCACCAGAGACCTCCTTGCAGAATTTTTCGGTGAGTCAAATCTGTGGCAAAGTGACCACCAGTAGGGGTCGAGTGAGCCATCGTGATGACTGAGTTAATTTCATGCGGAGTAACACAGCGAAGTAGGATTCCGGTGTGATCTACATAATATAGTTCTCCAGCAACTAACCGGAATCAGCGGCTTAAGACTGCAATTTTCCTTCAGGATGCCTTGGCTGTCTGGGATGGAAAGCATCCTTCGGTGAGAAAAGTTAGAATCTGATCATAATATGTAGGTGGTGCTTGTGATTCGGCAGTCTCATCGGGCAGTGGTTCAGAACTATATATCGCTGGAGTCATGTCATCTATACCTATCGGAGCTTCACGAGAATCTAGGCGAGATAAGAAATCTGCTAAGGCATGTGCATTTCCGGGTCGGTGGATGACTTCATAGTCGAATTCCTGCAAGAGTAGCACCCATCGTGCTAATCGTCTGCCTAAATGCTGCTGTCTTACTAGATAGACGAGGGCAGCATGATCCACATGGAAGGTGAATTTCCGGCCTAGTAGATAATGTTCTAACTTTTTGATGGAGTAAATTAATCCTAGACATTCTCTTTCAGTGGTAGAATAGTTCTTCTCTGCAGGTGCAAGCCTTCTGCTGGCATAATAAACGGGGCGAAACCACTTATGTGTTTGCTGCATCAAAATACTTCCAATGGCAATATCTGAAGCGTCGACAAAAACATGGAACGGATTGTCCCAGTTCGGTGGTTGTAAGATTGGGGCCTGCATCAATAAATACTTGAGTCGATCAAACGTAGTTTGGAATTCTTGAGTCCATTCGAACTGTCGGGGAGTTTTTGTGATTAGCCTGTTCAGTGGTACAGCCAGATGAGCAAGCCACCGTAAGTGTCTGTCGTGCCACCGTACTTGACCCATAAAATGCATTACTTCTTTTGGAGTGGCGGGTACCGGGGCTTCTAAAATTGCCGAAATCTTATCTGGATCTACTCGGATACCTTGTGCAGATACAATATGACCAAGTAGTTTGCCACACGAAACCGCAAACACAGATTTGTTTGGGTTAAGACAGAGTCTGTACTTTCGGCACTTTTGAAAACAGCATCGTAGATGAAGCAAATGTGCCATCATCTTACCAAAAATCGAGAAGTCATCGAGATATACTTGCATAAATGAAGTGAGATAAGGAGAGAAAATCTCCTGCATACATCGTTGAAATGTGCTTGGTGCATTTCTCAATCCGAACCACATTACGGTGCAAGCAAAGATACCCCAGTTGGTAATGAATGCAGTTTTTGGTATATCCTCTTCGGCCATTCTAACCTGATTGTAACCGCTGTATCCGTCTAAGAATGAATACATTTCGTGACCCGCTACCCTATCAAGCATGGTATCCAAAAAGGGGATCGGGAAAGGATCCGGTACTGTTGCTGCGTTTAATTTCCGGTAGTCTACACAGATTCGCAGTTACTTATTTTTCTTTGGCACGATCACAATTGGTGAAATCCATTCAGCATGTTCTACTAGTACGATGAATCTGACTTTTAATAATCTATCAAGTTCGGCTTTTACCTGTGATGCATAATTGGGATTCATCCGGTAGCTGGGCTGTTTGTTCAGTTTAGCTTCAGGCTTCAACATGACTCTATGCTGATAGATGCGCGGATCTAATCCTTTCATATCTTTGTAATCCCATGCAAAGACGTCTGAGCATTCGGGAAGTAGTCGAATCAAATCAGCTTTAAATGTTTCCGGTAAGTTTTGCCTTATCTTTACAGGTCGCGGATGCTCTTCGTCTCCTAGATTTTACGTGGTCAACTGGTCTTCGGGGACATAAAATTGTTGAGGTTTCTCTGTATCGTCTGTTGCCTTGAACAGTGGCTGTAATTCATCGTCATGTGTTGAGACAGTATCTTCCTGCTTAGCTTTTTCGGTGATAGGTACAACTGTACAAACTGAAAGTGTTCCAGTTATCTATAACGGACTGTAGATCAACAGTCCCTAAAGACATTAAATCAGCGTTATTCTTCAGAAATTCCTCTTCTTCATCATCTGATAGTCCATCTAACATGTGGACTGGTTCAGCAAAATATGGTCTGGCATGAAGTTCACAAGGTTATATAGCATCTAATTTTACCACATATCTACGATTGGCATCTTTGAACGTAAGCTCTTGTGCAGACCAGTCCTGTATTACCTTCACATGCTTCAGCCAAGGTCGGCCGAAAAGAAGGTTGTAATCCAAAGTGGATTCCAGCAGATCTAGTATAACAAAGGTCATTTTGAAGGTCGTACCTTGTAAAGTAATGGGTACATTCCGCACAAGTCCTACGTGATGGACTCTAGATTGATCTGCCATTCTGACAAAAAATTGAACTGGTTCGATTTCGGTCCATCCTAATCTTTTGCATAATGTCGTAGTCGCAATGTTAACACTAGAGCCTCCATCAATTAATACCTGCGTAATCTTATGATTCTTATACCATACTGTAATCAAGGGAACTGAATGATCAACCGTAGAATCAAGTTCCGGTTGAACTGTTGCTGTCATCGGAATACAAGAAGGCACCGGACTGAACTGTTGTTGGAACTGTTGTCGAATCCTAGGTACTAGTGCGAGAAGTTGGCCTAGAGGCAGGGTGATAGATGCCTTGGATAAAATTTCCCAGGCCTGTTGAGATTGGTTGTCCTGCTCCTTTGAACTTGAGGTCTCTGCCGATGCAGAAGTATCTGCTAGCATGTCTATTGCTGATGATGGCTCCGCTGCTACTTCCTTTTGTTGTGTTCCTTCCTTTCTCGACGAAGCCTGGGTCACCAGAATTGGTTCTGGGAACACTGGTGGTTCTGTTGTGGTCCAGTGACTAGCCTTGTTATACATCCTATATTGTTCTCGTATCCCTGGTTTGAATATTTCTGCTGCCAACTGCAGTTGTTTACCGGGTCGGGTCTGGACTGTAGCAGTCTGTGTTTCTACTGGTGTGATTTGTACCATGTTGGCCATTGGGTTTTGTCGTTCCTTCTTCCTTTGATCATACTCAGCTGCATCTTTGCCAAATCTTCTAATGTGTCCAAATTCACCACAAAAATGACAGCCTGGTGGTGGTAAATTGGGATTTTCTGGTGGTGGTCCGTTCTGCCAGCGGTTTGCATTATAATTGTTGTTCCTCTCTCCTTGGTAGTTCCGATATCCTTGCGGTTGATTGTTTATCAGTTGTGGAGGTACATAGTGATTCGCTGGCTGTCCATGTTCTTGAATAACTGCATTGACCATTGTTGTTCCCTGTATTCTGGCGTTGTAGACATAGTTTCCAGTGGTGTGTCCGGCAGTGTTGCAGATAGCGTAGAATGTTTGATTTAGTGCACAATTGGCACTAGTATGACCTGAATTTTTGCATGTGATGCAGTATACTTGTCTGGTTATATCTTCAGCCATATTTTTGTTTGTTTTCAACCACTCTAGGTCTTCTGTTAATCCACCGACTTTGGATTCTAGTTGCAGAGCCATTGCAATGACTACATCCAGCGTCATAGCTCCGACACATCTTATGATCATGATCTGCGTCAGTTGTGGGGTTAAGCCATTGATGAACCATTGAGTGATGGCATCATCAGGTAAGTTAGCGTGGGCCTGTGGTATCTGCCGTAAGTGTGTTCTAAAAAGTGTAGCATACTCCTGGACAGTCTGATTTGCCTTCTAACGGTTGTTTTGTAAATAATCAAAGATTTTGGCGGGATTCTTCTTTAGCCTGAATCGTTGCAGAAAAGCATCTCGTACTGCATCATAGGTACCGAAATGATTAATATCATATTCCGTAAGCCATCTGGCTCCTTCATTGACCAGTGTAGATTGAAAAACAATGGCCTTATACTCCTGATCCGGTGGATGGTTAAGAACTGCATAACTTATCTCGAAAGTGCGTACGTGAGCATCCGGATCATCTCTAGGGAATACACCGAATTTCATGTATGTTACTCTTGTTGGAGGCGGCCTTGGTTGACATAACGGTTGTTGCTGTTGTTGTCCGTTCATTGTGAGTGTATTAGGCCTTCCTTCTGTATCTCGAGGTTGATCGGTTGAACTATCAGAACTTGTATCGCCGGATGGTGTACCTTCTGGTGTGCTGTTTTTACTTAGGATGCTTCGGATCTCTCCTTCGAACAGCTTTCCTTCCTTCTAGATGTCCAATATCCGAAATCTTTCTTCCAAGCACGATGGTTGGGCTGAGGATTCCGCAAAAAATGCTAAACCTTTGCCAGCAGTTGGTGATTCTATCACCGGAATATCACCGGAATGAACCGAAATTGTGCCAGAATGCAGTGTTTTTCCGCTTTTACCGATTTCTTTTTCTAAAGTGTTTCTGATCGTAGATAACTCTGAATCTTTATCCAAGATTGTTAAACTGGTTTCCAACGGCGTCTTGGTAGATTCTGGAATTACTATATCTTTGATAGGCTGGGTAGACGTAGCACCAGAATGTACCAAAGGCGTTGATCGTTCTGCCGGATTATGACCGGAATTAATTCTAACATCTTTAGCTTGCTTGACCACTAGGTCAGACCGCATTATACCTTCTTCTCCTAGGGTTGTCTTTAGCACTTTACGTGCTCCAGCCTTATGGTTCTTAGGATACGTTTCGCCAGACCGAGTAACCGGCATGTATCATTGGGCAGTAACACTATCTGAGCAGTTTGCAACAATCTCGCTCTGTTGCTACTGTGAGTCAATCGAATGATAAACAGGATGTTTGATTCTGACAAACAGCTGGCACTCTAATGCCACCTTCCCACAAATAACTGGCAATCTGATGCCACTTTCCCACAGACGGTGCCAAATGTTAGTCGTTCAACTTCCGACTTCAGACTCAAAACATTTTCAAAAGTGGGACGTTCTCGAATCCTTCGATCTTACTCTTCCATGTTCAGGTAAATCAATTGGCAATACCGAAATAATTAATATTAAGCTACCTCTTAGCCACGTGGGTTCTTGGGAGTGGTAGGGGTCTGTTAGATAGAGGCCTTGTACTATTTTCCCAACTTCTTATACAATCATAAGTGCTCTATCCCGTCTTAGCTCAGTACTTAACTCTGAATACTGATAACTGTTCGGCGTACTAGGACTTAGAACTTCCGGACTGGACCTGCTATAGCAACAGAGCAGTAGTCCAATTTTGACTTATAACTAATAGAATACTCAACTTCATTAACCGAATGCCACTCAATATGCACTTCTTCGTGACAGATAGGTATACCGAACAATAATACAACAGACAGCTATACTTGAAGGTATGCAAACTTATCGTATGCCAAACTCAAGCAACAAGTTCCTACCAACAGTAAACTCGTCACAAACTTATCATTGTTTCCATTCGCGTACAGACCATTACCGATACGATTCCTTCTTGGGATCGGAATCCATAGTGAACGCAGACTATTGTATCGAACCTGGTTACTTAACAAAAAATGCTAACACGCAAATAGTTCGCTTCGGCCTTACACAGTCCCTTGTTCAATAGAAGACTGATAAACAACACTTATTCCGTGATAAAATCCAGAACCGCATATAACTATCACCAAACAGATTCACAACACAAGACTACCGAATCGTAACTCTGCACTACAGGGAGAATAGTAGAATAGATAGATACGAACAGAACAAAACAGAGCTCAATCTTCTCATCGACACATCACACACAGATTCAAACAGTATGCTCACAATTCCCCAAAACGGGCTCTCGACCATTCTTTTCTCATTGCCTTATATAGAAGATTTGTTACAAGGGTGCGCGAATCTTTAGTTACACGTGCATTTCCAAAAGGTTCTTTTACATTTAAGACGCCTGTCATAGTACATTTGTCCTTTTTCGGCGGTTGTTTAACACTTACTTATCATATTCATATTGACTTATATACATTCATAAATACATATATTTTGCATGCATACATCTTATATCATACTTATTTATGCACATGCACATATATCATGTACATGCATTCTCCTATACATTCTTACTCATATTAATATACAATGTTCGAATTACATCATTTTTAAATGTTAGGAAGAGATAACAAAATTGTAAACCATTGGGAAACAATACGTTTTAGGGACAGAACTACACCTAACTCACTTATGGGGTTTTGATTGACCCCTTTCATAACATTAGAAATGGTCTCAAAGGAATAAAAGAATACAATATACAGCTACGATAAAGAACAATTTTTGTTGTCGAAAAATTCATTATATCAGAGGTGGCTTTTATATATATATTCTTTTTTATCAACCAGTGACTAGACCAAACAACTTAATACATGACTTGCGATCAGAAATGCAATATAGACAGATACTTCTAAAGAAAAACTACTAAAGCTTTTGCATGACATCGAGAGAGCACTTGAATAGATATTCCAATCATCATCTTAACATCAAAAACAAATTTAAGGAACTCATGCATACTTCTACTTCTAAATGTTTATATATGCTTATACATTTATGCATATGTATCTATGCATACATGCACTCATTAATTTGCATGCACATGCATTTTCCCATGCATGCATACATCCAAACACATACATGCATTCTTTAGATGCATGTACTTGCTTGCAAACATGCATGTAATCACACCCTCACATGCATGTATACTCTTCATGTACACATACATGCACTTATGCATATGCATATATTCTTACTAATATTTTTCTTTCTTCATTCATAAACATATCTTTGTGCATAGTCATGCTCATGCATATACCCCCGTTGTAGCAGTAGTAAAATTCGCGAATCTCTTTCTCTCTAAGGCGGACAATAGCACCGATCTACAACTGCTTCGTTCTGTCTCTCTCTCTCTCTCTGTCTCTTTCTCTCTCTCCTCTCTCTCTCTCTCATAGAGGAAAAATTTTTGCTCGTGAGACAGAACCATGATAGTTGCTGGGAGGAATCATGAATGACACTACAAAGGACGTAGAGCAACGAGCAACGAGCAAGCGAAAGGGGATAACAAGGAAGAAGCGACCATCATTTTTATCTATCTATCTATCTATAGTCGGTGTTGTTTACCTAATTCGAAAGTGCTTCTCGTGCAATCTCATGTGATATTGCTTTCTGCTTTCTCCAACAGCAGTAGCTATAACATGTTCTGCAGCTCTTATATGCTAATTGATCAGATTGATCAGAGACTTAGGCTATTTCGGAGTTTCATTTACTCCCAAAGTCTCTGATAAATCGATCATAGGACTTTTTGACTCCCTAGACCCTCATAAAATCAAAATAGCTCTCTGTCTTCAATCTCTGTAGCGTGCACAACTCTCATGATCTTGAATGGTCATCTCTCTCTCTGTCTCTCTATCTATCTCTATGTGTGTGTGTGTCGAGTCTTTATATCATCATCTCAGAGATGCCGACATAACCCGTTACTGTCGACTTGCTTTCTTCCCCCAATTTCTCCTATGTGTGCTACAATATCGTAGGGCCGCTCTCTCTCTCTCTCTCTCTCTCTCTCTCTCTCTCTCTCTCTCCTACTTCAATTAATAACTTTGAGTATCTGTGAAGCAGACATGGATGAAAGATTTGTGATCGATTGCATCGCAAGGCCCCTCTACTTCTTCCCCATGAGTTCCGTGCATCCACATAGACAAGCGATATAAACTCTCCCTGTTTCTATTTGTCTCTGTGCATGTTTGAAGGAATCAATTGATGTGCAGAAACTATGTTGAACACTATCTATTAATCTCTCTTTCTCTCTCTCCCTCTCTCTCTTTCTCTCGGTTTTCTCTCCGAGCATGCCATGACCATAAACCCTAAAGGATAAAGCTCATTGAAGCAGGAGTACAAACTGGAAGAAGGATCTTTCAAAGAGAGAGGGAGCAGAGGGAGAAGACATGGCATAGTCTCCTCCTCACACTCTCCCTTCCTCTCTTATCTTTCCTCTACAACCCACAACAGAAAGAAGCTCTCTCTCTCCCTATTTATCCATGTACCAGAAAAAAAAGCATTAGAAAGGAGATAGTAAAAATTTATTGTGTATATATACAATTGTACATGCGCACAATTCTTTTCTAGTAACCATACTTGTTTAAAATATACTAAACTCTGTTGAGACATCAAGCTCAACATGTGATGATCCAAGATGACATGTACCAGTTTTTCGTTTCTCTGACATGTATAGTGGTCACGCCAGTATATGTCAGGGATACTTCATTGAGCTTTATTAGATTTATCTGTCGAGAGTGATGGCACATTTGTTTCTTGCCAGCTCAATCATTTGCGGACATTAGGTTTTTTCTTATGTACTAGTCTTTATATAATGCACTGGTTGTATTCTTGAACGGCCTCCGTTTGCTACGAAAATCATCTTGAAGGTAGAAGACCTCAAAATATTTTTGGATCGAAGTTTCGGAGCCATCTCGACCTCCGTTTCGATCCCGCAAGGTGTGGCCCATAGAAAAACCAGGTCAATTTCAAAAACTGTAACTCGCATTGTGTTCGGCGACACTCATATATTCTAGATTCAGAATTTCAAACGATTCCGTGTACTGTTGATACACAAAAACTGTGTTTTTCTGAGATCGAACTCTCACGTCATAGTGCGATAGTGCTCAAGCAGAAATGCTTCTTGTAGTGTGTTGCGGTGTTGTGAATTGTTGCAGAAATGGCAAACGCAGATGGAATGAGTCAGCTTATGAGCGATAAGCTGGACAAGAACAACTTCCATGCTTGGAGATTCAGAATGACAAATTTCCTGATGGGAAAAGGCTACTGGAAGTACATCAAAGGAGAGAAAGCAGTTACCAGAAAGGAATCGGACTGCAGAACAGTTAAGAGCATATGAGGAATGGAATCAAGGAGCACGAAAGGTAATGTATTGGCTATCTGTTAGCATACAGGATAGCATGATTGAACACATACAGGATGCCAAGACTCCAAAAGAGGCTTGAAACAGTTTGGTCACTTTGTACGAGACCAATACAAAGGCACGGAAATTGCAACTCAAGAACAAGCTGCATACATTGGAGAAAAAGAGCATGTCGGTAAGTGACTACACTCTAAAAATCAAAAGCATATGTGAGTCACTTGCATCTATTGGCGTGAATGTAGATGATGATGATAAGGTGGAAGTGTGCCTTCGTGGTTTAGGAGCTGCATATAAGCAGTTCAGAACTTCTATACAGATCAGAGAAAATATTTCGAATTTTGCTGATTTGGTCTCTATGCTGATTATTGAAGAAAAGAATCTTGGTGAGGATTCAAACTCCCAAGGAAAGCTCAGTTCTGAGCAAGTATTCTACTCTGGCAGAGGAAGAGGCAGAGGTAGAGGTTTTGGAAGTGGAAGAGGAAACAATAACCAAGACCAAGGTCAACAACAGAATCATGCAGGAGGAAGAGGACAGTTTTGAGGCAGGGGGAGCCAAAGAGGTCGCATAAATTTCCAAAGAAATGATTCAGGTAATGATAGTAAAGGATGTTGGAATTGTGGTAAACCTGGACACTTTGAACGTGATTGCAGGTTAAAGAATCAAAATAGCAAAAGGCAACAAAACAACTATGCATCCACAAGTGCAGATGATTCTGAGAAGCTGTTTATGGTTCAATATCACATGATGAATACGATGTCTGCCGGTGTTTCAAAATCGAATGATAATGTCTAGTATGTTGATTCAGGTGCTTCAAATCACATGACCAGTCATGTAGAATGGTTTAGTAGTTTGCAAAAAATGCCAGTTCCTGGATATGTTGAAATAGGTGATGACACATCGCATCCTATTGAGCATACAGGAAACATACCATTGTCTATGGAGGATGGAAAGGTAAAACATCTCGCTGATGTGCTGCATGTTCCAAATATAACGGAGAATCTGGTTTCTGTTGGACAAATGGTTGACCAGGGATTACAAGTCAGGTTCAATGCTGATGGATTATATGTAGAAGAGTACAAGCAGGATGGACGATTGGTTGCCAAAGGAAACAAAGTGGGTAGGATGTTCACCTTAAATGTGAAGATTCCTGAAATGAATGCAGCCATGTTTGCAAAAGGTGCAGGAGTTATTGCAGATATAGAGATATGGCACAAACGGATTGGACATGCAAACTTGGAAAGGCTAAAACTGATGCAGTCAAAGGAGATTGTCCATGGACTACCAAATTCCAAAGTTGTAGAAATGCAAAAGGTATGTGCAGCATGTCAATTTGGTAAACAATCAAGAGCATCATTTCCACATGACAAGCATGTTAGTGAGAATGTACTAGAAGTAGTACATACTGATGTTTGGGGTCCAGCAAAGACCACATCTATGGGTGGTTGCAGGTTTTATGTTACTTTCATTGATGATCATACACGCAAAGTATGGGTATATTTCATGAAAGAGAAGAGCAAGGTGTTTACTCGCTTCCAGAATTTCAAAGTTATGGTAGAAAAGCAGACAGGGAAGTATATTCAAACATTAAGATCTGATGGAGGAGGTGAATACATGTCAAATGAGTTCAGTAGTTTTCTAAAAAATCATGGAATTCGGCATCAGTTTTCATGCAGGTACACACCACAATAGAATGGTGTTGCTGAACGCAAAAATAGACATATTGCAGAAATAGCAAGAGCCTTGATGGCTGAGAAGAATATGCCTCTTGTTATAGGGCAGAAGCTGTGCATACTGCTGTATACATCATGAATAGAACTCCGACTGTTGTTGTACATCAAGTTACACCTCAAGAGAAGTTTATAGGTAAAAAGCCAAACTTATCACATCTGAAAGTTTTTGGCTGTATTACATATGTACATGTTCCAAATGAGTTGAGGACGAAACTTGATCCGGTAAAAGGGGTACTAATGTTATAACCCACTCACACGATAGGTGAAGGTGAGCAGAGATGTGGTATTTGATGAAATGTCAAGCTTCTATGCAGATCCCAAAGAAGGACTGAATCTTGAACCAAATGACAAAGAAAATGCTGAAAAATCTAGTGCAGAATCTCAAGTTTTGAGTGGATCGGATGCATCACCAAGCAATAGTTCCAACTCAAATCCTTGGAGTGGAAGATTGCGTGGAAATTTCAGTCTAGCAAATTCATCAAATACATCCAAGAAAGGTAAAGAAAAGCTTTCTGCTGGTAGTAAAATAGGTGCAGGTTTTGAAGACGTTGATGGAGATTCAAGCGGTTCAGAAAAGAGTCTTGATGAGGAACTTGGATTGCCCTCTGTGAAGACTCCAGGAGTAAGAAGGACACATGCAGATGATACAAGAAGAAGTGACCCAGGACCAAGAAGATCTGGGAGGATGCGTAATTCAGTGCAACGATTGACATATGATAGTTACATGGCTCGCCATTGTGCCTACGTGACAAAGGTAATACAAGATGCTGAACCTTCTTGTTTTGAAGATGCAATTGGTAATGCAGATTGGGAAAAAGCTATGGATGAGGAGATGGCTCCACTTTATGGAAATGATACATGGAAGGTGGTTCCATTGCCGCAAGGAAAGAAATCCATACGCTGCAAATGGGTTTACAAGGTAAAGCATAATGCTGATGGTAGCATAAGCTGGTATAAAGCACGATTGGTAGCTAAAGGTTATGCACATACATATGGCATTGATTATGAGGAAACATTCAGCCGTGTAGCTAAAATGTCTACTGTCAGAACACTTGTTGCATTAGCTATAGCAAAAGGATGGACTTTGCATCAGATGGATGTGAAGAATGCTTTCCTACATGGTGAGTTACAGGAAGAAGTATATATGGATCAGCCACAAGGATATGAAGATTCAAAGCATCCAGAATATGTTTGCAGATTGCAAAAGGCTTTGTATGGGCTAAAGCAAGCCCCTCGTGCATGGCATGCAAGGATTGTTGATTACTTAACCAACATTGGGTTCTCTATGTGTGATGCAGATCATTCACTATATGCAAGGAAGGTTGATGATGGCATCACTATTGTGGCTATTTATGTTGATGACCTGATTGTAGGTGGTGATAATGAAGAAAGCATCAAAGAGGTAAAGAAACTTCTTATGCAGGAATTCGACATGAAAGATCTTGGTGTGTTGCGCTATTTCTTGGGCATTGAGTTTATACATACAGAAACAGGTATATGGATTTCGCAAAGGCAATATGCCTTGAATATGCTGCAAAAGTATGATATGGCTGATTGTAAGCCAATTTCTATGCCATTAGATCAAAATTTGAAATTGGATACTACATCAGGTGAAGCATTGGAAAATGCTTCTATGTACAGGAAAATTGTGGGAAGTCTTATATATCTCACAATTACAAGGCCTGATCTAAGTTATACTATTGGACTTGAAAGTCAGTTTATGCAGGTTCCCAGGAAGCCACATTTGGATGCTCTGAGGCACACTCTACGTTATGTGAGTGCTACTTTGGATTATGCATTGTTTTATGAAGCTGGTGTAGATTTGCAGGTTCATGGATACACCGATGCAGATTGGGCTGGTAGTACTCTAGATAGAAGATCTTCTAGTGGCTTTCTTTTCTCACTTGGAGGTGCAGCTATTACATGGAGCAGTAAGAAGCAACCCACTGTTGCTTTGTCAAGTACAGAGGCTGAGTATAGAGGTGCTGCAATGGCAGCATGTGAGGCATCATGGTTGGAGATGTTACTTGCAGATTTAGGTGTAGAAGTGCAAAAACCTATCACTATCTATTGTGATAATCTTAGTAGCATACAGTTAGCACGCAACCCTGTTTTCCATGCTAGAAGAAAGCATATTGAGGTACATTATCACTTCATCAGAGAGAAGGTATTAGCAGGTGATATTGATCTTGTTATACACCTTAAATCAAATATATTAATTATATATATTAAATCACATATTATCCTAAATTAACATATATTAAATTAAATACATTAATTATTAAATTTATATTAATTATTCATATTAATATATATTAAGTCAAATCTACATATATTGTCAAATATTAATTATAATTAACACATTAAAACAAAGAGGAACATATATTTACTTATATCATATACTCTGTCTTTTAATAGGATTAAAACCATAAACATGCATATCCATATTTACATTCAAATGTATTTACGAACATATTGTATTTTAAGCACATAAATCTACACAAAGTACAAAAACATACACACATATTCATGATCCATTCATTCACATAAATCACTCACAATACCTTTATGCACACATTCATCATTACATTTATATATATTTCAACACAAACAACCATCTACAAGGAATACATTGACATGCACATTTAGTTGTATGCATATCCATATACATAAACCTCATATATTTAGGGCATTTAAGGGTACCCACATACACCATCTCAAACACTTACACCCTTAATCCTTGAGAAATGCATATTAACATGTACACTAATCCTTAGGTATGTAATAAAAATGGCAAAAAAAGATAAAATGAAAGAGTGATGCTTTCACCTGATCATAAAGTAACAATTTTCAATAAGGATATAAAGGGAGATAAAATAAAGGCTCAAAACTTTCTTCTTGCTTTGGACAAGGCATATGTTTTTACTTTGTTAACCTTCAAATACTCAAGAGAGATTAGCCAAATCAAATGCTCACATAAAATATGTTTTTGGGAATTTACAGATAACCATTTTTAAATAAAGTTTTTTATTTTTCTAGATGCCAATTGAAGAGATGAAATCCTTTCAACATCTCTATAGGGAAAGATGGCTGGAAACTCCAAGAAATGAGTAGGTACTACTAATCCCTGCTTTCTACCAGCCCTATTTGACTTCATAGTTGTGTTGTAGGCCCTCTTATCTTTCCAATGACACTAAATAAGTGCCTATGTACTTTGGAAATGATGCAAGTAATGTTTGATACAAAAGAGACTACATCCAAGTTCAAGAATCAATGAAAACCTTCTATTTTTGTTCACACACCTACTGCTTGTTAAGCTCACTGCTTCCATTATAGTAGAAATTAGAAATACATCCTTTTGGAGATATTAAATTAGCTTAATAGGCTAATGATTCCAAGTGGAATCACTTAAAATGATTCAGTATACACAGAGCAATCAATTTAACAAGTATAGCATTACCCCCGATTTTTTAGGACCTCTGGAGAGTTTGACCAGTGGGTACTTTGATGCATGTTTCTCTCCATCCACCAAATGAATTGTCTTCAGCATTTCCCCGTTTGTAGAGGACTTAGAGCTGCTTCCAATGAGCTATAGATCATTGAGAAATGCTGGAGTATTGACTCAGATATGAGCAATACAACATGACTGTTTTGAGTGACAATAACAGAGAGATCAACAGATATAATGAATGGTCTATTGCATTATGAAATAATGTTGTACATGATCATTGGAATAATAATCAATGCCCAATGATAGATAGACGTGTAGGCTATGATGTGAGCATTAATCGCTTACAAGATGATGAGCTAAGGTCTCCGAATCGGAGTGATCTATTCCGTGAGTTTTACATTCAACTTTTGTCTTTCAATAACAAAAGTGATCCCCTAATCTAAGAGATATTCTCTCCAAATGAAGTTGTAGCTTTTCCATCTAACAAACTCCACAATTTTAGTGGTAGATAGAATTATTTATCTAAGTCAAATAGATTTACAAATGGTAAAAGATAGAATCCATACCAATGGTTCACATGAGACTTCAATTATTCGACATAGGGTCTTCTCTTGCCTAGCCAAGTGTGTAGGCTTGGCATTTGCACCAACAACTCCCACTCAAGCCAAACATATTGGCTTGGTCTTCTTCTTCAATCCTCTTGAATGTCCTGCAATCCAATAATAGCTTTAAACCTACAAAGTTTAGTACCATTAAGTGCTTTGGTCAATAAGTATGCACATTGCATATTAGTCGATACATATGCCAACTAAATTTCCTTGCTCAATAGCTTCTCTCTCACATAATGATAGTGAACCTCTATATGCTTGGTCCTAGAATGATAAATAGGATTTCTGCAAGATGTAATGAACTTGTATTATCTCAAAACATCATTGGAGATGTAGTAAGCAACCCCCAATCAGTATATAAAAATCTAATGCATATGGCCTCTTTGCTAGCATTGGCCAATCCCGTATATTCTACCTCTATTGAAGATAAAGCAACAGTTGGTTGCTTCTTGGAAGACCATGATATAGGCTTGTCAGTTGCAAAAGGTAGATATCTTGAGGTACTCCTCCTATAATCTTTCCAACCTACCCAATCTCCATGTGAGTATATCTTGATGTCCAAATCTGAAGAATAAGGAAAATATAAACCTTGATTTTGAGTGCCTTTAAGGTACTTTAAAATCCCCTTGGGAGCTTCCAAATGAGGTACCCTAGGTTTGTGCATAAATTTGCTTAAGACACTTACTCCATAAGCAACATCAATCCTTGTCAATGTAGCATAGTTTAGGCTTCCCACTATGCTTTGGTATCCTCCAATATTTTCAAGCACATCACCTTGATGAGCACTTAACTTTTGGTTTACCTCCATTGGAGTGCTTGCTACCTTGGCCTTGTGCAAATGAAATTTCTTTAACATGTCCTGTCATACTTTCTCTGAGTAATATAAACTCCAGAGTTAGTATAGACCAACTCAAGTCCAAGAAAATACTTTAGTGATCCTAGATCACTGATTTTGAACTCTTGCATTATTTGATTCTTAATCTGCTTGATGCCATTAGCATCATTACATGTAAGTATGATATCATCAACATACACACATAGATATATCACCTCTGTGTTACTTCTCTTATAAAATAGAGAAGTATCTACTCTACTCATGATGAATCCTTGATCTTGAAGATACGTAGTCAACCTATGGTTCCATGCCTTAGGTGCCTGCTTCAATCCATTAAGCGTTTTGTTCAGTTTACACACATGTGTTACCTTGTTTGGGTCCTCATAGCCAGGAGGTTGAGACATATACACCTCCTCTGAAATCCAACCATTTAGAAATGCATTTTTTACATGCAATTTGTACATGTTCGAATTCTTTGATGCAGCCACACCTACTAATACCCTGATGATTGGCATTTTGGCCATAGGTAAGAAGGTTTCTTCATAATCAACCCCTTGGGTTTGTGAGAAACCCCTAGAAAAAATTCTAGCCTTGTACCTGCTTATTGATCCATCATAATTTTTTTTTATCTTATAGATCCATCTAGAACCAATTACCTTCAGAGACTCCTTCTTTGGCACTAGCTCCCATGTATCATTTTCCTTGAGTGCATCAATCTCCTCATCCATAGCTTCTTTCCATTCTACCTTGGTCTTTGCCTCTTCATATGATGATGGCTCTTCAAATGACAAGTTGTTTGCAAGATAAACAGAGTGCTTAGTAGCTAAAGAAGTGTCATACCCATATCTGATTGGCTTCTTTCTCTCTCTTTGTGATCTTTTGATTCCTTGGTTGGATGATTGAGATATATCCTCCAACTTCTTCATCTTGACTTTGCCTTTGGACTTCCATGCCTTGAATTGTTCTAGGTAGATGATGTCCTCATCCTCTGAGTTGATTTCTTCAACCTGATTTGGCTCCTCTTTGGTGAGACTCGGAAATTCCTCTTCCAAGTCATAAGGTAGCTTTACTTTTCTGCATTCACTTTCAAATCAAGAATCATTCCCATCAAATACAACATCTCTACTGACCATAAATCCTTTGTTGGAAGGATTGTAAAACCTGTATCCTTTCTGATTCAAGTCATACCCTATGAAGATGCACTTCTCTGCCTTAGGGTCCAGCTTACCTCTGATTTGAGATGGTATATGCACATAAGCAACACATCCAAAGATCCTATAATGATCAAGTGAAGGTCTTCTACCATGCCATGCTTCATATGGGATCATCCCATCAAGAGATTTTAATGGCAACCTATTAACAAGATAAGTGGTTGTAGATACACTCTCTACCCATAAGTAATTACATAATGTTTTCTCACTGAACATTGATCTAGTTGGTTCAACAATTAGTCTATTTCTCCTCTCTACCACCCCATTTTGCTCAGGGGTATACCTTGTGGTAGTTTCTCTTTTGATTCCTTTATCATGTAAGAATGCATCAAATTTATTTGAGAAGTACTCACCTCCTCCATCTGACCTTAGTCTCTTTAGACTTCTTCCTGTTTGGTTCTCAACAAGTGCAAGATACTTTTTAAAGAAACTGAATACTTCATCTTTGTGCTTCATAAAGTATAAGATAGTCCACCTACTGAAATCATCAATGAAAGATACATAATACCTTGATCCAAAAATTGAGGGATCCTTGCTTCATCCCCATACATCTATACGGACAAGCCCTAGGTAATCCTCATGCATGTAGCCTTTCCTTGAGAAGGGTAACCTGTGAGATTGGGTGAAGAGTTGCCCCATGAGTGTGGTAAGATCTGGAATCTGTATGTCGATGTACAAGTCCATAGCATTTGTGAAGTGCTCACATTTGTTATCTAGCTTAATTCCATTGATCACTTGTCTTAGAATTTGCTCCTCTTCAATCTCTTCTCCTATGCTTGCCAATTGGTTAGCTATTGCCTTGAGGATACATCTTAGGAGATGAGGAGAGGCCCATATTCAGAAGCAAAGGACAACCTACAAGAGAGGAGCATGAAAGACTCAACACATGGTGTGCCAAGGATGCATTAGCAAGGTCTTACTTACTTAACTCAATCTGTGATTTTCTTCTTCCACATATTAGGAACTGTACGACATCCCAAGAGACTTGGGAAACATTGTCTTCCTATTTCTCTTCCTACACAAGGGCTAGGAAGAACCAACAGTGGATTGAGTTTACCACTCAAAGGAAGCAACCTAAGGAAGGGATCTAAGAGTATGTGACCAAAGTCAAAGTTGTAGCAGATCAGTTGGCAAGCATAGGAGAAGAAATTGAAGAGGAGCGGATTTTAAGACAAGTAATCAAAGGTATTAAAGCTGATGACAAATGGGAAAGCTTCGCAACTGCCATGGACTTGTACATAGACATGCAGATTCTAGACCTTACCACTCTCATGGGGCAACTATTTTACCCATGAAGCCAAGTTCAAAAAGAATGGAGATTCATCAAAAGGTAATATCTCTTCTATCCTATACACTGATAAAAGTAAGTCCAAAGAGATAGAGAAGAACAAAAAGGTTGAAGATGAAGGAACTACCTCCCAAGCCAATTATGGAGGGAGAGGTAGAACCTGAAGAGGTAGGGACAGAGCAGGCAAGCAAGGTAGGGGGAGACCTTATAACTTCTCACCCTGTAATATTTGTGGACTCTCAAATCATACTAGAGATGAGTGTTACAAGAACTTCAAGAATCAGAGAGGTAGAGGATACCAAAGAGGTGGATATACACAATCAAGAGAAAGATTCAATCACCATCAATATTATTACAACAACAACAACAACAACTACAATAGCAACAAGCAAGGAGGCTAAAAATCAAGGAAAGATTACAACAACTACAGAGAGGAGCAAGAAGATTCTCTTCTGATTATGAACATGACTTCAAAGCCAAGTATAAATGATGACCATCTCTTCTACATTGATTCAGGATGCTCAAACCATGTGGCAGGCATTGTAGCTCTTCTCTCTCACCTTGAGGAACCAAAAGGTAAACATCAAGTACAAACAGGTGATGACACCAAGCACTCAGTGATTAAAGTAGGAAATGTTAAGACCTCTCATGGAAACAAGAATCTGTTGAGTAGGGTTCTATATGTACCTACAATTTCCAAGAATTTGATGAGTGTTGGAAAGATTGGGGAAAAAGGTTTGCAGGTCAGGTTCAACCAATATGGAGCATTTGTGGAGGATCCCCACCATGGATTCAAGAGAATTCCCAAAGGAGAAAAGACAAGTAGTTTATTCACTTTTGAACTTGAGGATACAAGGAACATTGCACTTTATAGTTACAAAGATCAAACATTATCAGAGCTTGAACTTTGGCATAAAAGATTAGGGCATGTTGGAGAAAGAACCTTAAAACAGATTTGTAGAGATCAATGTGTGCTTGGGATACCTAACGTATCCAAGCAACACATGATCTATAAATGTGGTGCTTGTCACTTTGGAAAATCTCACAGGTTACCCTTCTCACGGAAAGGCTACATGCATGAGGACTACCTAGAGCTTGTCCATACAGATGTATGGGGACCAAGTCACACGATTCCTCAATCTTTGGATCAAGGTATTATGTATCTTTCATTGATGATTACAGTAGGTAGACTATATTGTACTTTATGAAGCAGAAGGATGAAGTATTCAGTTGCTTTAGAAAGTATCTTGCGCTTGTTGAGAACCAAATAGCACGAAACCTAAAAAGACTAAGGTCAGATGGAGGAGGTGAGTACTTCTCAAATGATCTTGATGTATTCTTGCAAGACAGAGGAATCAAGAGAGAAATTACAACAAGGTATACCCCTGAGCAAAATGGGGTGGAAAAAAGGACAAATAGATTAATTGTTGAAATAGCTAGGTCAATGATAAATGAGAAAAAACTACCAAATTACTTGTGGGTAGAGAGTGTATCTACTGCCACTTATCTTGTAAACAGGTTGCCATCTAAATCTCTTGATGGGATTACCCCATATGAAGCATGGCATGGTAGAAGACCTTCACTTGATCATTGTAGGATCTTTGGATGTGTTGCTTATGTGCATATCCCTTCTCAGATAAGAGGTAAGCTAGACCCTAAGAAAGAGAAGTGCAGCTTCATAGGGTATGACTTGAATAAAAAAGGATATAGGTTCTACAATCCTTCAAACGAAGGATTCATAGTCAATAGAGATGTTGTCTTTGATGAGAATGACTCTTGGTTTGATAGTGAATGCAGGAAAGTAAAGCTACCTTGTGACTTGGAAGAAGAGTTTCCAGGCCTCACTAAGAAGGAGCCTACTCAGAATGGAGACATCAACTCAGATGATGAGGACATCATCAACCTAGAAGAGTTCAAGGCATTGAAGTCCAAAGGCAAAGTCAAGATGAAGAAGCTAGAAGATATACATGAATCATCCAACCAAGCAATGAGAAGATCACAAAGGGAGAGCAAGAAGCCTATGAGATATGGGTATGACACTTCCCTAGCTACTAACCACTCTGTTTATCTTGCAAAGGACTTGTTAGATGAAGAGCCATCATCATATGGAGGCAAAGACCAAGGCAGAATGGAAGGAAGCTATGGATGAGGAAATTGAAGCACTCAAGGAGAGTGATACTTAGGAACTAGTACCAAACAAGGAATCTATGAAGGTAATTGGTTCTAGATGAATCTATAAGATCAAAAGGAATTCTGATGGATCAATAAGCAGGTACAAAGCTAGACTAGTGGCCAAGGCTTTTGCATAAACCCAAGGAGTTGATTATGAAGAGACCTTCTCACCTGTGGCCAAAATGCCAGACATCAGGGTATTGGTAAGTGTGGCTGCATCAAAGCACATTTGGCTAGAAGTTCATCAGTAATTGAAGCTCCATAGAAACCCTTTCTAGGAACATCTTTTATCTTTACCATTTGTAAAAGTCATTTTGACTTAGGAGAATCATTGTAACGACCACTAAACTCGTGGAGTTAATTAGTTGAAAAGTCAAGACATCAATTGAGGGAATATCTCCTAGATCGGTGGATTACTTTTAGAGAGAGCCAAAAGTTGAATTCAAATTCAAAGTTTGAATGTAGCACTTATAAAAATTAACATGTAAAAGTCACAGATACATGACTCCATTCCCGAGTTCTCCATTTCCATACTAAGGTCTACATTGTAGCCTACACTACTCACTATCATTGGGCTATGATTGTGAAGCCTACGATCTTGTACCACATTGTTCTTTAGTACAATAGATCTACATTGCTTATCTATGATCTCTCTGTTATAGCCATTCATAACTGTAAACTTGTACTGCTCACATCTCACTCATTTCTCCACCATTTTCAATGTTCTATAGCTTGTTGGAATGCACTCTAAGTTATCTACATGCTCACAAATGTTGAAGACAATCCACTCAGCCAATTTCGAGAAAAGCACGTCAAAACACTCACTAGTCAAATTCTACAGAGATCCTAAAAATAAGGGGTAATGATTCAATTTCTAAGTTGATTTCTCTGTGTAGAGTGCATCATTTTAAGTGATTCCACTTGGAATCGTTATCTTACTAAGCTAATTAGATAACTCTAAAAGGAATTTTCTTAGTTCCTACTATACTGGAAGCATTGAGCATAACAAGCTGTAGGTGTGTGAACAAAAATAGAAGGTTTTCATTAACCTTTTAACTTGGAAGTAGTCTTTTTTGGTTCAATCATTTCTCACATCATTTCCAAGGTACATAGGCACTTGTATAGTGTCATTGGAGAGCTAACAGGGCCCTCAACACAACTATGAAGCTACAAGGGGCTGGTACAAAGAAGGATCTAGCAGTACCTACTCATTTCTTGGAGTGTCCATCCATCTTTCCCAACAACCTTTCTATTAACCCTATTGAAAAGTAATATTTATTTTATATAAGTGTTCCATCCTTTATCTCTTACCCACCTTCCACTAGATACATCTAACTTATTCTGCTATAGCAGATCTCCACCTCGTATAGCCCGTAAATACATTTTAGAAGTGGTTTCAAGACCACAATTGATTCACGATAACTTTTTCTTTCTTTTTCTCTTTTTTCTTTTTATTATGTCACAAAAACCATTGATGTACTGCTTTATGTATTTATCTTTTCTTTTTCTCCGCAAAGTTTTTGTTAAAGATGAAAGGCTTAACCTCTAATCAGAGCTGAGGATCTAGAGGCATGCTATATTCAGAACTATGATCTCGTTAGCAAAATGTTTCAGAAATTAAGGAAGCCTACTTGTATAAAATAGATCTACCTTTGCTTAGAGTCACAAGTCAAGTTTTCCCTTCTCCTATCCTCATAACAATCATAAGTTCTCTAACTCTTATTTTTAACTCACATACACATCCCTACTTCAATTTCTAATTCTTTATTTACATAATTTTAATAATTTACTTTTCAAATCAAAAACATGTATATTTCTAAGTATGAAGTACATGTAAAAGAAATTCTACATTAAATAAAAAATAAATGACTATTAGAACTGTTTCACCTTATTAACATCATGCGTCATCTTCATCATCTTCATCCAAGAAATCTTCATCTAACTCATAGTCGTTATTTGATCTTCTTTTGAACAGCATAATCCTTTTGCCTGCAATCATATTTCTTAAGGAAGTCCCATCAAGTTCTCGTAATGTATATGTACCTGTATCAAACACAAAAACAACAACATATGGATCGAACCATTGTTTAGTTAATTTTTGTTGTGCTTCATATTGGGTTTCGAAGACACTACCATAAACAAGTAACTAATCCCCACACTCTATTGATCGTAGCCTAAGTTGATGTCTCTTATCAAAGTAAATTTTATTCTTTAAACGTGATGCTTTTAGTTTTTTGGTAGCTTCTTCAAAATTTCATTCCCTTGTTTTAATTGTTTAATTCTTGAAGTTAAAAAATCTTCTCGTGATAAATTATCTTCCAATTTACTATCTGCGAGTACTGAATAGGAAAAATTAGCTTTTGATAATACATAAGCTCAACTGGCATAAACCCAATTGTTCTTGTGTATATCATCCTATCTGAGTGTACTTAAGGCTCATCCAATTTACTATCTGAGTGTATTGAATAGGAAAAATCAGCTTTTGATAATACATAAGCTCAACTGGCATAAACCCAATTCTTCTTGTGTATATCATCCTATCAGCCCATAAAGAAAATGGTAGATATCGTGGTCATTGCTCGATATCTTCATGGCATACTTTCCAGAATGCCTTCACTATGACCTCACTCAATCTTCCCATTGGCTTCTCGATTGTAGGTTGTTGTGAGAGACAAGCGAATGTCATGATGATCAAAGAACTCTCCTGCATCTCTAGCATCTAGTTCACCCCAATCTACCACTACTTTATCAACATATCCAAACCTAGATATCACTTCTTCTAATAGAAATAAGCATATATTATAAGTATTATTAGACCGAAGTGCTCGGACTTCTACATGATTTGTTAAATCTTCATGTGCATGTACTATATATTTCATGCCATTAGTGCTTTTAGGCATAGTCACAAGGTCGACTACCCACTTGTAATGAATACAAGGTGGATAGGTCAGATGTAAAGGGTCTCCATGTTTGACTAAGGAAGGTAAGTAGCATGTGGCACATGTGCTTGAAAAATCTTTTACAATTACATTCATCCTCAGCGACCAATAACTTTTCTAAATCTTTTCATATGTCGCTACAAAGCCCTTATGACCAGCCCATAGGTTTCATGCATATCTCTCATAACTTGCACTTTTAAATTTCTTAATCATAACACTCTTTGTGGATTTCTCACCTTCGCTTTAGCATGTCGCCAAATATATCCATCTTTCAAAAAGAAGTTAAAATAGTTCTTTCTGATGTTCTGGGATCGAGTTATTTACCAGCTTGGGATAGGCTAAAATGTACTCACATAATAACCTATATCTATCCATTCTCCCTCATATTCTTCATCTCTAAATTGCTCATACATAAAAGTAGATGACTCATAATTGATCAAGTTTAATTCTCTATCCATTACTTCTTCTTCATCATCAAATTTTGCTCGTGAGAGCATATCATCAACGCTATTATGTTTTTTTGGAAATATGTATAAAGTCTAGATTGATAAACTTGATAAAAGTGATCCATCTTAACATCGCAATATCAGGAGATGAATAGTTAGCAACCATTTCTATTAATGGAAGACAATCAATTTCAACAACTACATTCGTTCCAATAAAATGGTTTTTATCTATTTTTAAGGCACTCACTAATCCACATAGCTCTATTTTAATCTCAGGATAATTTCTTTGCATTTCATGCAAAATTTTCGCACCAAAGTGAACTACATATTTTTGCTCTTTCTCATCATCTTGACCAATGACCCAACCTATATCGATAGGACTATTATCAATGGTTAGGATTACAAGTCTATTTTTCCTTTGTCTAGAAGAATTTCTTTTTCTTTAGTAACAGATCATATAATGGGCTCACAATATGAGCAAACTCAAGAATCCAAATTACATTAAAGACAAATGCTCCTAACAATCTCCTCACTTCACTAACATTGTGACACACCTCTGAAGTTCTACTAATGGCATCAACTTTCTCAACATATGGGCTATGGCCATAATGCCCACATAAATGTCCAAAAAATAAAACTTTGTTGACACCAAAAGTGGATTTCTCTAAAGAGAATGTGAGTCCAATGTCCTCGAATCTTTGAAAGATTTTTTCACAATCTAAAATGTGGTCAGAGACAAACTTTCTACATCTGAATGAATATAAGGCCATATCTTTTTCCTGTTTCCACAACCCCTTTTATCGGAATATCATCGATAAATTCATAGTCACTTTGGGAATGAAGTCATGTAGGACTAGGTTCATAGCGTTCATCATGTGTGCCACAGAATTTGTTGCTCCTTGTAGTAGAGTACACATATGCAGTAAATCCAAGGGAGTCTTTATTGTGGTTATCTCTCTACTTTCAACGGCTAATTGAAACTGGTCCTATCCCGAGTATAGGTCTCCCATTGAATAGATGGAGTGTCCGACAAATGCCATTGCAAGCGCGTCTACAATGGGTTATGTTCCTACATTTCTAATAGTGATTTTGTTAACAGGTTGCAGATCCTATATAAATCATAGCTTTTCGTTCTTTTTAGGTACCATGAACCACCTGTTTGAGTATGGTGCTGATGATGGCTCTAAAATTCTCATGGAAGTCTTCTCCTTTAACAATCTCATTAGCTCAGGTAGATAAAACTTTGGGATTGGTATCATCCGAACATTCCATGGAATATGCAGTATGGTAAATATGATCATTAGAGCTATTTCCATCAAAGTAGAAGTTTTTGAAAGCTCAGTCATACATTCAATATTTTCATCAGGTGAAATTAAACCTAAGTTTTTGAAATATTTTTCATTTCTTTTTCTAAATCTATTTGTAAGTTTCTCTTTTTTAACAAGATGTAAACTAGTAGTGGGAGAGAAAACTAAAAAGTTCTCAAAACTATATACATCGGTAGGTGAGACATCAATCCATTGTCCACTATTGTCTCGCTCAATAGTGGAATATAATAGAAATTTTGATCATAATAGGCCCCAAATTCTATTACAGGTGGTGAGTCTTCACATACATGTTTGCAAGAGTCAATGGGATGCTTTCGTAGACTTTTCATATTTCTTGGATGATTAGGACATATTGTTATTACTTGCAAAGAATCCATTCTAGATTTAGAACAAATTCTGAAATATGTGGATCCATCATTCATAGCTTTCATTTCCATTCTCATTTTTGCTATAAATGGTTGTCCAAGAATTGCTTCATAGGAGAAGTTGTCTTGTACAAAAAAGTGGAATTCTTCCCGGACACCAACTATCATAATAGGTACATGTGCACATGCACCTAGCAAGATCCCTGACCCATTGTCGGTTGTTCTCATTCTCAAGCCATGTTCTTTGTCAATGGGCCATCTAAATTTATCGAAGAACTTCTTTGATATTATATTTATTTCTAATCCTGAATCAATCAAGGTGAGAGCTAAACACACATCTTTCTCATCACCAATCCAAATTTTTACCTCTGGAGTTCCTCGTGCTCAGAAGGTCGTATTGAATTGGCTTTCATCTTTCATCATTTTGTCATTAGGTGGAATCGACCCAGAAACTCCTTGTTTACACTTCCTGTTGTAACACTACTAGAAATAGGGGGGCGTAGCGATGCCCACCAATGAAGAAAGCAGGTTTTGTTGCTTATGTGATGATAGCATCACATAAGCGACGAAACTTTTTTTTTATTTAAAAAAACACGACCCATGGCAATAAGCAATGCAAAGTGTCACTTATGTGATACTCAAAATGTCCATCCAAAGGAGCATCGCTATCTAGCGATGCTCCTACCGATGTTGGCAAACTGCCTGCGATGCTGGAGTGTCACATAAATGATGTCTTGGTATTTCAGACCGTCGCATAAGTGATGCTCTAGAATGTTAAAAAAAAAATTCAATTTCTCCTGCCACATTTGTGTTGGGATTAAGATGCATGCATGCATGTGTGTGTGTGTGTGTGAGAGAGAGAGAGAGATCCAACTATCTACAGGTGCACACAACCTCAAGGAAGCAAGGTACACTCACACACACACATACACACACAGATTTACACACATATGTACACATGCATACATACATACATACACACACATAGACACATAGATATACACATAGACACACACACACACATACACACATACACACATACACACACACATACACACATAGATACACACACATACACACACATACATATATATACATGTACATACTTACACACATACACACAAACACACATCCACACACATTTCCACACACACATACACATGCATAAACACATATATATACACATACACATGTATATGCACATAGACACACACATACATACATAGATGCACAGATACACACATAGAGACATACACACACATACACAAAGATTTACACACACACATATACACACAAATTTACACACACATATACACATCCATACACACATAGACACACGCATGCACACATAGACACACACACATACACACATAGATAGACACAAATATACACAAACATATATACACACACATAGATATATAGATAATTATGATGGAGTATATTCACTCCTAGTTGTAGTAGAAGAATGATAAGCCCTTCCTAGGACCAAAGAATCCACTACCATAGTCCACCAAAAATTGAATTGCTCTCTAGAACTAAGCACTGAACTTATGAAACTTTGCAAAATAAAACAAGACTCTTCAATCTTTCCAATAAGCCATAGATCACTCAATTTGGAGAATGCGACCTATGTCAACCTCCTTGTACAAGACATACCAAAATCTATCCAAATAGATAGATATCACTTATGTGTACCTCTTCACACACATATGTTGGGGAATAGGCAGAGATAGATTAGATAGCTTTCAATCTCAATATACACAAGGATAAGGAACAGTTGATACTAATATTACATTCAAAAGAAAGCTTACAACAAGAGCTTTAAGATGAGCTATCTTGCGCATGAGACGGACAACTGCACAAAGAGATATAGGCGATAAAAAATGTCAACCAAAGTGAAAACTTCAACAAGTAGGCGGCTAGCTTAGACCTGGGCTAGCTTAGACCTGGAGTGTACTTAATGTCCACTTCTTTTGCTAGTACGTTCTCTCTGATGAAGTGATAATGTATCTCTATGTGCTTGCTTCTTGCATGGAACATAGGGTTGCCTACTAGATGAATTCTTGACATGTTATCTCCAAATAGAGGGAACTCTTTGACCTCCACATCCAAGTGTTTGAAGAGCTTCTTGAGCCACATGATCTCACATGTACCAAGTGCTAGAGCTTTGTATGTAGCCTCAGTAGATGATAATGTAACTATAGGTTGCTTCTTGGACATCCATGAACTGACTCTTTGACCTAGAATGAAGACATAGCCAGATGTGATCCTTCTATCCTCCTTTGAAATAGCCCAATCACCATCACTAAAGCCTTGAGGTTGTAATCCATCTCCATAAGGGTTTTACAACCCTTGTTTGATAGTGTGCTTGATGTACCTAGGCACTCTCTTGTCTGCATTCATATGAACATCAGTTCGTGATTTTAGAAATTGAGAACGAACTCCTACAACATAAGACAAGTTAGGTCTTGTGATGGTGGCATAATTTAGGCTTCCAATTATGCTTCTATATGATGTAATATCTTCAAGTGGTTGTCCTTCACCTACACATAACTTGGTGTTTTAATCCACAGGTTGTGGGAGTGGCTTACATCCACTCATACCATACTTATAAAGTACATCTAGAAAGTATAAATATAAATAGATAGAAAATTAAAAATTATATTTGTATAAATATTTGTGTAAATTAAAAATTATATTTATATTTGTATAGATATAAATAGATAGAAAATTAAAAATTATACCTTAATAGTGTTGAAATAGATACATTACTCCATCCAAAATGATTTTGAAGTTTGAGAATAAGTAAGCTCACACTTAGTCATGTCAAAGGAATTCCTTCATATACATGCTTTAGACATTCCTATTGAAGATATTTCTCATTTTTAGAAATATTTATGCTGTCATTGTCATTTTTATACCAATCCTCAAAAAACTGTGCCATGCCATCATCTTCATCATTGTTGCACACATTGTTTACTTTATCTTCTTTTGAATATAGGTCTTTCAACCTTTCATACTCCACAGGATCACTTTTGCATAGCCTCCTCATAGAAGCTTCTGATAAATGAGGTCTTACTGGCAATTGTGAATGGTCAGGAGGAATATCATCAACATCATACGTTGGAATCTACACACATGAATAAAAATCATTAATATTCCATAAATGAATAAAAAGTAAACTTTAAACATAAAATTAAATATATAAGTGATTAAATATGGATAGAAAATTTCCATTTTCTCTCTAGCTAAAAGGTGCTCTTGGAGGTCTACACCATCCATAATTCACTAATAAATCATCACCACCACTTAATGTAGTAATAGCATTGACAACTATGTATCTTGATACATCCCTACTCATGTATGGTGATTCATGACTATTTTCTTACTTATATTTGTTGGAATAGATGGATGGACACTCCAAGAAATGAGTAGGTACTGCCAAATCTTGCTTAGTACTAGCCCCTTGTAGCTTCATAGATGATATGTGGGCCCTCTTAGCTTTCCAATGGCACTATACAAGTGCCTATGTACTTTGGAAATGATGTAAGAAAAGACTGAATCATAACAGACTACTTCCAAATAGAAGGATCAATGAAAACCTTCTATTTTTTTATCATACACCTGCTGCTTGTTATGCTCAGTGCTACCAGTACAGCAGGAATTAGAAAAATTCCTTTTAGAGATATCTAAGTAGCTTAGGAAGCTAATGATTCCAAGTGGAATCACTTGAAATGATGCACTATACAGAGAGCAATCAATTTAGCAATTGAGTCATTACCCCTGATTTTTTAGGACCTTTGTAGAGTTTGACTAGTGAGTGCTTTGACACGCGTTTCTCCAAATTGGCTGAATGGATTTCCTTAAACATTTTTCAGCATGTAGATACCTTGGAGATGATTCCAATAAGTTATGCATCATGGAAAATGGTGGAGAATTTACTGAGCTATGAGCAACACAAGTTGACAGTTATGAATGACTATAACAGAGAGATCATAGATGAACAGTGTAGATGTATTGTATTAATGAAAAATGTTATACAAGATCATAGGCTTGAGAATCATAGCCTAATGATGGTGAGTATTGTAGGCTACAATGTAGACCTCACACTTTTACAAAATGGCAATGGAGCACACGAGAATTCAGCCTTCTACACGTGACTTTTTCAAGTGACTTTATATAAGTGTTACATTCAAATTTGAATTTGAATTCAAATTTTGGCTCTCTCTAAAAATAGTCCTTCAATTCAAGAAATATTCCCTCAACGAAGTAGTTACTTTTCTATCTAACAAGTCCACGAGTCTTTTTGGTAGGTGATTACAAATATTTTCTCAAGTCAAAAGAAAAAATGACTTTTACAAATGGTAAAAATGAAAACTCTTCCTAGCAATGGTTTTCATGGAGCTTCATTGTTTATGAACTTCAAGCCAAATGTGTGGGCTTGGACTTTTGCACCAACAACTCCCCCTCACGCCAAGAATTTTGGCTTGGTATTCATCTTCAATCTTCATGAATATCCTGCAATCCAATCATGATTTAAACCTGCAAAGTTTTGTACCATGGAATGCTTTAGTCAACAAGTCTGCACCTTGCATATTAGTTGATACATATGCCAACTTAATATCCTTGCTCAATAGCTTCTCTCTCACATAATGATAGTGGACCTCTATATGCTTGGTCCTAGCATGATAAACAGGATTTGTTGCAACATGTAATGAACTTGTATTATCTCCAAAAATAATTGGAGATGTAGTATGCAAGCCTACATCTATATACAATGATCTGATCCATATGGCCTCTTGAGTAGCATTGGCCAATCCTCTATACTCTGCCTCTGTAGAAGATAAAGCAAAAGTAGGTTGCTTCTTTGAAGACCATGATATAGGTTTGTTACTTGCAAAAGATAGGTATCCTGAGGTACTCCTTCTATCATCTTTGCATCCTGCCCAATCTGCATCTGAATATTTCTTGATGTCTAAGTCTGTGGTATAAGGAAAATACAATCCTTGATTTTGAGTGCCCTTAAGGTACTTCAAAATCCTTTTGGCAGCCTCTAAGGTGCCCTAGGCTTGTGCATAAACTGACTTAGAACACTTACTCCATAAGTAATATCAATCCTTGTCAAAGGAGCATAGTTCAAGCTTCCCACTATGCTTTGGTAACCTACAATGTTCTCAAGTACATCATCTTCATGAGCGCTTAATTTTAGATTTACCTCCATTGGAGTACTTGCAACTTTGGCATCCTACAAATGAAACTATTTTCACATATCCTGTATATACTTTCTGTAAGTAATATAAATTCCAATGTTAGTATAGACTAACTCAAGTCCACGAAAATATTTTAGTGATCCAAGATCACTAATTTTGAACTCCTTCATCATCTGATTCTTGATCTGCTTGATGCCATTAGCATCATTACCTGTGAGTATGATATCATCAACATATACACATAGGTATATTACCTGTGAGTTACTTCTCTTGATGAACAAAGAAGTGTTTGATTTACTCATGATAGAAACTTGATCTTGAAGGTATGTAGTCAACCTATGCTTCCATGCGCTAGGTGCCTGCTTCAATCCATAAAGAGCTTTGTTCAGTTTACATACATATGTTACCTTGTTTGGGTCCTCATAGTTAGGAGGTTGAGACATGTACACCTCCTCTGAAATCCAGCCATTTAGAAATGCAGTTTTTACATCCAACTGATAGATGATCCAATTCTTTGATGCAGCCACACTTACCAATACCCTGATGGTTGGCATTTTGGCCATAGGTGAGAATAATCAATTCCTTGGGTTTGTTCAAAACCCTTAGCCACAAGTCTAGTTTTGTACCTCCTTATTGATCCATCAAAATTCCAATTGATCTTATAGATCCATCTAGAACCAATTACCTTCATAGATTCCTTCTTTGGTACTAGTTCCCAAGTATCACTCTCCTTGAGTGCTTCAATTTCCTCATCCATAGCTTCCTTCCATTCTTCCTTTGGTCTTTGCCTCTTCATATGATGTTGTGTTGTATATTATTGAACAATGCATTGTTAAAGTGTTATATTATTAATGTATTAATGTGTGTCTGATGTTTCTAATATAGCAACTGAAGGTTCGTGAGGAGCGTGCAAGGCGTGAAAGGGCAGATATCAATAATCCGAATAATTATTATTTAGCTTGTTAATAAACCTGTGTAGAAGGTTATATTGTTAGAAAAGTAATGGTTAGAATAAGGGTGGTTGTAGACCGCAGTTTCTATTATTCAAAGCAATGGCTTTCTGTAAAAGTTACCAACTTTTAGTTTCACGTTTGCTTTTGGAAGCTGCTCTCATGTAACCACTCTTTTCGACGTAATCAAAAAGGCCTATAAATACATGCACTCTGTGGATTGTCGAATCAGAGTGCATGGGGGGAGATTTCATCCAATGTGCGTTCTGTCTCGTCTCTTGTCGCGTCTATTTGTCTGTTGTTTTCAGCATCCATAATCTCTGTATGCGCCTGAGCAAGATCCTGACAACAGTGGTATCAGAGCTCTGCACGCGTCAATACGGAGGGTTCTGTTCTCTGTTCGCAATTCCGATTCCAATTCCGATTCCGATTCCGTCTCCGTCTCCGTCTTCGTCTTCGTCTTCGGTTTCGGTTTCTGTTTGTGTTTTTGTTCCAGTTCTAGAATTAGAACTTACGTTTTCACCTATGTTTGCTCCTACGTTTACTCCTTCGGCTTACTCCAAGGCGTTGACTAAGGCAAAGAACTTAGGCAATAACTTAGGCAATACATTGGCAACATTGGCACCCAAGGCTTCCTTGGCGACCGTTGGTAACCGTGGGCTACGCGTGAGGCAATTTTAATTTTTGAGTGGCAATAGGGAGGTTTAGATTCCCTAAGGTAGAAGGATTTGAACCCACAACCTCCTACTTTCAAGGGAAGTACTTTTACCACTACACTCTTTCTTGGAGTTGTTACTCAAGTTCTTTCCTCATAAATTTAACATAACTTGCAGTTTTTCTCACTTTTCAAGGCGGCACTGTGCGACGCGACGCGGCGCGTCTCAAGGTACATCCTATGAGGGTACACTTCTCACGGTACACTTCTCAGGGTACACTAGGGTACATCTAGTCAGGGTACATCCTGTTAGTGTACATCAGGGTACATCCTCTCAAGGTACAAGAGGGTACATCTAGACAGGGTACATTCTGTTAAGGTACATTTCCTGAGGGTACATCCCGAGAGGAAAGCACTAGCTTAAGGGTCCCAAAGCACCAAGGAGGATTACAATAATTGACCTCTACCTGAGGCAACACTCGAACAACAACCGCGCCAACAACCACTTTCTGTTAAATCTCCATTTCCTATGAAGCATACTTTTAATGCCCCATCTTACCCTAGTTTTCCTCATCCTCCACAATCCAATTCCTCAACTCTACCTGTTGCTTCATCTCTCCAACCAACCAAACCACCTACTCTTCAAACTTCAGTGGTGGATGCCCAACAGAAGGAACCACGAATCACTTGTTAGAATTGTGGTAAACCTGGACATACAAAAACAAGATGCAGATTGCGACCCCTTCACATGAAACTAGCTATAGCTCAATTGCATAACATAAAGGTCCATAATGAAGAAATTCCTCCTATTTGGACAGAGGAATCATTGGAGAAAGACTTAAGTACCTTGGGTAACGATATCTCTCTTCACTCTCTACTTTGCATGCACGGTACAATAAATAACAAACTAGTTAAAATTCTACATGTTGATGGTAGTTCACATGACCTCATTTCACATTTATTAGTACAGGAACTTCAATTACAAACGTTTCCTTCCTTATATAAAATGAAAGTTGCATTTCAAGGTAGTCGTTATAATGTAACACGAGAAGTGTAAGATGTTAGGATTAGCGTAGGACCATATGTTGATTCATGCACATTTTTAATTGCACCTTTGCAATCTTACGATGTTATACTAGGTACGCCTTTTTGTCACCATTATAACCCACGTATTGATTACCATACGCAAACCTTTAACTTTGAATTCAAAGGTCAAGTCATTAGTTTGTTTGCACGACATGATTTTCAGTCATTTCCATTGATTAGTCACACTCAAGTAAAGCGTGCATTTAGGAAAGGATTCAACTCATGCATTGTTTTTGTCAATGTCATCAATGATTATACTCATACACTTCCTGATGCATATAAACCTTTCATAAGTACTTATAAGGATTGTTTTATGTCTGAGTATCCTTTTGAACTACCACCATCTCGAGGATCCTTTGACCATAGCATTGACTTACTCCCTGGTAGTTCTCCTCCTCATAAAGCACCTTATAGACATGGCCCACTACACCAAAAGGAAATAGAAAACCAAGTAAAAGACCTACTGCAGAAAGGACTTATAAGCCCTAGTTCTTCCCCATTTGGAGCACCAGTTCTCTTAGTAGAGAAGAAGAATAAAACTTATGGAATGTGCATTGATTATAGAGCCCTTAACAAGCTCACAATAAAGAATAGATATCCTATTCCTCGCATAGATGATCTCTTAGATAAGTTACGAGGAGCTCGTGTCTTTAGTAAAATTGATCTAAAATCGGGTTACCATCAGATTCGTATGACACAAAGTGATATTTTCAAGACTGCATTTAGACCTCAAACTGGCCATTATGAATTTATGGTAATGCCCTTTGGACTTACTAATGCCCCTGCTACATTTGCACGAATGATGAATAATATTTTTCTTGATTATCGAGCTTCTGTTCTTGTATTTTTTTTTTTTATGATATACTTGTTTATAGTAAGAATGATAGTGAACATGAAAAGCATCTTGAAACAATTTTTCATTTGTTACGAGAGAACACACTTTATGCTAATCCTAAAAAGAGTTACTTCTTTCAACGTAAGCTAGAATATTTAGGACATATTATTTCAAGTGAAGGTGTGCATGTGGATCCGAAAAAGATTAGAGTTATAGTAGAATGGCCTACACCATAATCAGTCAATGATGTTCGTTCTTTTCTTGGGTTGACTAGTTTCTATAGGAAGTTTGCTTGAAATTTTTCTTATTTAGCATTGCCTCTTACCTTATTGTTGAAAACAAAATAAAATTTGCACGGGGACTTACCCAACAACAATCTTTTGAAAAACTTAAACAAGCACTTTCACATGCACCTGTTTTACAGTTACCTGATTTTTCACAACCCTTTCATGTCGTTACTGATGCTAGTGGTTCAGGAATAGTTGTTATTTTAATGCAAAATGACCATTTGAGAGTAGGAAGCTTAAGCCCTCTGAACAAAATTATAGTATGTATGATAAAGAATTGTTAGCAGTTGTGCATGCTTTGCGAATTTGGAAACACTATCTTATGGGGTCTGAGGTCTTAATTACAATCGATCAACAGGCAATTAAGCATTTATTAAATCAGCCCTTAATTTCAGATAGGCATCTTAAATGGGCATCATTCATTCAAAATTTCCAACCCATGATACAATATCAGCCTGGTAAAGCTAATGTTGTAGCAGATGCTCTTAGACGTTTTCCTTTGCATTATGTTGTTTTGAATAATATTTTTGCCATCCAAATTCATTCTTTTCAAGAAATGGTTTCCACTTATGCATCTGATTTGTATTTTTCACGTGCATGGCATGACTTCAACAATGGTGCATCTTTATCTGATGAACATTATACATTTCCTAATGGTTTTCTTTATTTTCAACATAGATTGTGTATAACCCAAGATTTTAAAGATTTTTTCATTAAAGAGATGCATGAACCATCTTACATGGGTCATAGAGGCATACAGAGCACCATTTCTGCTTGCAAAGATTTCTTCTTTTGGCCACACATGGAAAAGGATATTGCACATTATGTTTCTCAATGCATTGTATGTCAGCATGTCAAACGTCATCATGATAAATCATTTGGATTATTAATGCCACTTCCCATTCCAAATGAACCATGGGAACAAATCTCTATGGATTTTATTATACGTCTTCCAATCACTTCATCCCATAATGATATGATTTGGACAATAGTTGATAGATTTAGTAAATATGCATAATTCATTCCATATAGAAAAACTTTGACTGTCCGTCAAGCTGCAAAATTATTCATTAAATGCATTTTTTCCACATCATGGATTTCCTAAAGTAATGTTATCTGATCGTGATGTTAGATTTTGTAATCATTTCTGGGTTGCCTTATTTCAACATTTTGGTTCTCAAATAGATTTTAGTTCTGCATTTCATCCTGAAAGTAATGGACAAAGTGAGGCTACAAACAGTACTATTCTTACTTTATTGCGTTGTAATTCATTAGATAATCCTAGTAACTGGGATGAAAAGTTGCCATTGCTTCAATTTGCTTACAATAACACTGCACACACCACGACAGGTCGTGCACCTTTTGAAATTGTTTTTGGTAAAAAGCTTCCCAATCCCAAACACATTAATGTAACAGCTCCATGAACATTTCCATGCATGTATTTTTACATGGCACATGCCTATTTTTTTTTATTCCGTGATGAAACATGTGACAGGCCATCTATGTTTTTTATTTTATCAATTGAGGTCAGTTGCTTTTTCAACTGAGGGGCATGTTATAACTTATGGAATATGTTGAACAATGCATTGTTGGAGTGTAACATGGAATATGTTGGCCAATGCATTGTTGGATTGTAACATGAAATATGTTGGCCAATGCATTGTTGTATTGTAACATGGGATATGTTGGCCAATGCGTTGTTGGATAGTAACATGGAATATGTTGGCCAATGCATTGTTGGATTGTAACATGGAATATGTTGGCCAATGCATTGTTGGATTCTAACAGTAGCATGGAATATGTTGAACAATGCATTGTCATTGCTGGATAGTATCATGGAATATGTTCGTCAATGCATTGTTGGATTGTAACATAGAATATGTTGGCCAATGCATTGTTGGATTGTAACAGTAACATGGAATATGTTGAACAATGCATTGTTATTGTTGGAATGTAACATGGAATATGTTGAACAATGCATTGTAATTGTTAGAGTGTTAAATTATTTTATCAACTAAGGTCAGTTGCTTGTGAACTGAGAGGCATGTTGTATATTATTGAACAATGCATTGTTATAGTATATTATTAATGTATTAATGTGTGTCTGATGTTTCTAATATAGCAGCTGAAGGTTGGTGAGGAGTGTGCAAGGCGTGAAAGGGAGGATATCAATAATCCGAATAATTATTATTTAGCTTGTAAATAAACCTGCGTAGAAGGTTCTATTGTTAGAAAAGTAATGGTTAGAATAAGGGTCGTTGTAGACCTCAGTTTCTGTTATTCAAAGCAATGGCTTTCTGTAAAAGTTACCAACTTTTAGTTTCACTTTTGGTTTTCGAAGCCGCTCTCATGTAACCACTCTCTTCGACGTAATCAAAAAGTCCTATAAGTACATGCACTCTGTGGATTGTCGAATCAGAGTGCATGGGGGGAGATTGCACCCAATCTGGGTTTTGTCTCATCTCTTCTCGTGTCTATCTGTCTGTGTGTTTTCAGCATCGATAATCTCTGTATGCGTGTGAGAAAGATCCTGACAACATGTTGGTTCTTCAATTGACAAGCCTTTTGCAAGATAAAAAGAGTGCTTAGTGACTAAGGCAGTGTCATACCCATATCTGATTGGCTTCTTGCTCTCCCTTTGTGATCTTCTCGTTGCTTTCTTGGATGATTCAGGTATATCCTCCAATTTCTTCATCTTGACTTTGCCTTTGGACTTCCATGCCTTGAACTCTTCTAGGTTGATGATGTCCTCATCATCTGAGTTGGTGTCTCCATTCTAAGTAGGCTCCTCCTTAGTGAGGCTTGGAAACTCCTCTTCCAAGTCATAAGGTAGTTTTATCTTCCTGCATTCACTATCAAACCAAGAGTCATTCTCATCAAAGACACCATCTCTACTAACCATGAATCCCTTGTTTGAAGGATTGTAGAACCTGTATCCTTTCTGATTTAGATCAAACCCTATGATGATGCACTTCTCTGCCTTAGGATCTAACTTACCTCTTATCTGAGAAGGGATATGCACATAAGCTACACATCCAAAGACTTTCCAATGATCAAGTGAGGATCTTCTACCATGCCATGCTTTATATGGGGTCATCCCTTCAAGAGATTTGGATGGCAACCTGTTTACATTGTAAGTGGCAGTAGATACACTCTCTGCCCACAAGCAGTTAGGTACTTTTTTCTCATTTAATATTGTTGGAGCAAGTCTATGACAAGCCTAAGTATTGTCTTGAGACCCACAAAGTCATAGAAGAAGCCTTAAAATGAAGACAATGTAATGTTCACTTGTGAACTACCTCTTATAACTTTTGAAGAGTTTACTTAATGTAAAAGTGAAAGAATCTTAAGTGGTCGAGTCCACTTGATCAAAAAGAGAAAGAGGAGCCACGAATTCAAGATTTGTGGTAGATAGAGAGTCAAATCAATCACTAATTGATTGGAGAGTGATTGATGGAAGTTAGCCCCCCAAGATCAACTATAAATACATGGTAGTCTTAGTCGTGGTCATGTGAAGACCTCCAAGAGCTGAGCTTTATGCCATATCAAGGTGTGATTACAAGGCACACATATGTATTAGTAAATCCATTGTATTGTACAATCAATATACTTTCATTTTCATGATCATTTGAGTTCATATTTCCATGTTCTTGTGAAGTGTACTACTCATTGCCATATCTCTCAGTTTTCTCAGTCAGATTGCAGAGATGGTCTTTCTGAGCTTGGTGCATCATTTTCACTGATTTAACTTGGATAGATCTAGCTCTAGAAGTCTACTATATGCTCACCAGTTTTTATTTCATTTGGGTGTTGTAATCTTCATTTATGGTCAGTTGAAGTCAACCCTGTCTGTTCATTTTCACTTCTCTGTTAGGTACCCGACTTTTTTACTCATCTTGTCAGAGATGTTTCTCAGTGTGTAGTTACCCAAAGTCAATGATTTAAAGCTTTTTTGATTCAACATATGTTTTAGTATATGCATGCAAGTTTTAATAATCATTGGCTTCTAAAATCTTGAGTTATGTTCATTTTTATGCTCACTGGTCTCATTACTATAGCAGCCTGTGAAAATCGGCATGATGTAATCACTTGCTAAACATCATTCTCAGTGTGTGGTTCAATATTTTTTATGAGATTACTTTTGAAAGTTAAAGCTTTAAGTTAACTAGACTTCCCCAAAAGGAATTAAGCTAATTACTATTGTGCTCAGAGAATTATGCAAAACACTGGATAGGTGTATGAACCAAAATAGCAAGTTCTTCACCTCTAAGCTAACTCCAACTTATCTGTTTTGATCTATCTTTTTGAGAGTGATCTTCGAAGGTACATAGGGTGTCTAATACATCCATTGGCAAGCTAAAAGGGCCCACCACATAATCCTACAGTTCATTTGGTCGGTGTAGAGCAAGGATTTTGCAACACCTCTTCATCTTCAAGCACATACCTATCCATCTCTTCACAGTGGTATCAGAGCAAGGTTGGACAACATGGGAGATGGATTTTCTTCATCAATTGAAAAATTGGACAGAGGTAACTACTCAACTTGGTCATTAAGAATGGAAGATTATCTCCAAGGTAGAAGTTTATATGGCTATGTGGCTGGAGATGAAGTTATGCTAGGTTTGAGGAACAAAAGTCAACCAACACAAGAAGAGCAAGAAAGATTGAGCACATGGTGCTCCAAGGATGCACTTGCAAGGTCTCATCTCCTCAGCTCTATCTCAGGTTTTTTGTTGCCTCACATTAGAAGTTGTAAGACATCTCAGGAAGTGTGGGATGCACTTGAAGCCTTCTTCTCTTCAAGTACAAAAGCTAGGAAGCATCAACTATGGCTGGATTTCATAACTCTCAAGAAGGCTCCCAAACAAAATGTGATTGATTTTGTCACAAAGCTCAAGGACATAGCAGATCAGTTGGGAAGCATTGGAGAGATAATAGATGAAGAGAAAATTGTAAGGGAGGTCATCAATGGCTTGAAGGTAGATGACAAGTGGGAAGCATTCACCATAGCTATGGAGTTGTACATGGACATGCATGTACCTGATTTCAATACTCATTGGACAACTACTTACTCAAGAGGCAAAGCTTATCAAATGGAGAAAGATCTAAAGGTAATCAATCTTCAGCTTTATACACTGATAAAAGCAAGTCCAAAGATAAAAAAGAAAAGGCAAAGAAAGTGGATGATGAAGTAGGAACATATCAAGCTAACTATGCAGGTAGAGGAAGACATGGCAGAGGTAGAGAAAGAGGAGGTAGACAAGGCAGGGGGGGATTCCAAGACTCCAACTCATGTTCTATTTTTGGATTAACTAATCATACAACTGAAAATTTCTTTAGGAGTTCCAAGAATCAAAGAGGCAGAGGATACAATAGAGGAAGTTATGGCTACTCAAAAGGAAGGTTCAACAATTATCATGGCAACTACAACAACTACAATCATTCAAACTATCAAGGAGGCTACAAAGGAAGGAGAGACTTCAATAACTACACAGAAGACTCAAACAAAGAGGATTCATTATTGATCATGAACATGGCTATGCCATAAGGTAAATCTGATGAGCATGTTTCCTAGATAGATTCAGGTTGTTCAAATCATGTGGCAGGAAATGTGGCCCTCCTATCAGATTTAGAATATCCAAGGAATAAGCATGAGGTAAAAACAGGAGATGATACAAGACATCTTCAAGAGAAAATAGGCAATGTCAAAGCACGTGATGGAAACATCAACCTACTCAGTAAGGTACTCTATGTCCCTACCATTACAAAGAATTTGATAAGTGTTGGGCAGATAGTACAGAAAGGGTTGCAAGTCAGGTTCACAAAAACAAGAGCATTTGTTGAAGATCCAAGTCAAGGATTCAGAAGAATTGCAAAAGGTGAAAAGACAGGTAGATTGTTCACATTTGAATTACAAGACACTAGAAACATTGCTCTCTTTAATTATGGTAGTCAGACACTCACAGAATTGGAAGTATGGCACAAAAGGTTAGCACATATTGGTGAAAGGTCATTAAAAGAAATTTGCAGGGACCAAAGTGTACTTGGACTCCCTAACTTGTCAAAACAACATATGATTTATAAGTGTAGTGCATGTCAATTTGGAAAGTCTCACAGGTTACCATTCATGAAGAAAGGTCATATGCATGGAGATCTCTTGGAGTTGGTTCATACAGATGTATGGGGACCTAGCAAGGAAGCTTCAATATTTGTATCAAGGTATTATGTCTCCTTTATTGATGATTGCAACAGATGGACTATCCTATTCTTTATGAAACACAAAGATGAAGTTTTTTCATGTTTCAAAAGATATTTGGCTCTTATGGAGAATCAAACAGGGAAATCACTAAAAAGGCTAAGGTCAGATGGAGGGGGAGAATACTTCTCCCATGAGTTTGATTCTTTTCTTCAAGAAAGAGGAATCAAAAGAGAGGTAACTACAAGGTACATTCCTGAGCAAAATGGAGAGGCAAAAAGGAGAAATAGGAAAATTGTTGAAGCTGCAAGGTCCATGTTAAATGAAAAGCATTTGCCTAATTATCTATGGGCTGAGGCTGTATCTACAGCCACTTACTTGATTAACATGTTGCCTTCAAAATCCCTGGATGGGATGACTCCATATGAGGCTTGGAATGGAAGAAGACCTAGCTTAGTTCATTGTAAAATTTTTGGATGTATTGCTTTTGCTCATGTTCCTTCACAGGTTAGAGGCAAGATGGATCCAAAAGCAAAAAGGTGTGTATTTATTGGATATGAAAACAATCAAAACGGTTACAGGTTATACAACCCTACCAACAAAGGATTCTTGGTAAGGAGAGATGTAGTTTTTTATGAAAACAATTCATGGTATGAAGATTCATGCAGGAAGGTCAATTTACCATATGATCTTGAAGAAGATTTTCCAAAGCTTGGTAGATAACAACCGAAGATTGAAGAACAAGACACCTCAGAGGATGATGAAGAATCTCAGATGGAAAAGATCAAAGCATGGAAGTCTAAAGGTAAAGCAAAATTGCAGGAACTTGGACATGAGGCAAAATCATCACATCATGGCCTAAGAAGATCTATGAGGAAAAAGAAAAAACCAGAAAGGTATGGGTTTGACACCTCATTAGTAACTAAACATTCTATCTACAGATTGAAGCACTTGAGTAAAACAACACTTGGGATTTGGTGCCCAAGACTTCATCCATGAAGCTAATAGGCTCATGATGGGCCTATAAACTCAAGAAGAATTCTGATGGTTCCATTAACAGGTATAAGGCAAGGCTTGTAGCAAAAGCCTTTGCACAAACTCAGGGAATTGATTATGAGGAGACCTTCTCTCCTGTGGCATAGATGCCTACTATTATGGTTTTACTTAGTATTGCCTCTTCCAAGAACTAGAAGATACTTCAACTAGATGTAAAGAATGCATTCTTGAATGGTTGGATGAGAGAAGAGGTATATATGGGAGAACCACATGGTTTTGAGAATCAAGTTTATCCTTATTATGTGTGTAAACTTAACAAAGAATTGTATGGTCTCAAGCAAGCTCCAAGAGCTTGGAATTTCAGGCTTGTCTCATTCTTGCAGGACAAAGGCTTTCAACCAAGCAAGGCAGATCCTTCAATCTTTATAAAAAAGAGTAACTGCGAGGTCATCTACTTATGTGTATATGTAGATGATATTATATTGACAGGGAATGATGCAGATGATATGAAGAAGACCAAAGATCAGATGAGAGAAGAGTTCAAGATAAGTGATTTGGGCTCACTTACCTACTTCCTAGGTTTGGAAGTTGTCTACAAATATCATGGTTTGTTTCTCACTCAAAGAAAGTACATTAAGGATATGTTGGCAAAATTCAACATGCAAGATTGTAAGATTGCAGGTACTCCAATGGAAGTCAATCACAAATCGAGCTCACATGAAGGTGAACTCATAGAGGACATCACATCATATCAAAGTCTAGTGGGTAGTCTCAACTATGCCACATTGACAAGGGTAGATATGTATTATAGTGTGAGTGTGCTAAGTCAATTTATGGAGACACCAAGGAAACCACATACGGATGCTGCCAAAAGGATTCTCAAGTATCTTAAAGGAACCATAAATGAAGGACTTTATTATCCTTATGTATTTGATTTAGGTTTGAAGCTATTTTCTGATGCAGATTTGGCTGGCTCCAAAGAAGATAGAAGGAGCACTTCAGGTTATCTTACCTTTGCAGGTTCAAAGCTTATTTCATGGTCATCCAAGAAGCAACCCATAGTTGGTCTCTCTTCTACTAAAGCTGAATACAGAGGTCTTGCCATAGCTACTCAGGAAGCTATGTGGATGAAGACATTATTCAAAGATCTTGGATTGGAGTTTGGAACTCCAACTATTTTTGGTGACAATATGAGTTCTATTCATTTGGCCGCTAATCCTATTTTTCATGCAAGGACAAAACATATTGAAGTTCATTATCACTATGTACGAGAGAAGGTTCTAAGTAAAGAGATTCAAATATCATATGTGTCCACCCATCAACAATGTGTAGATATTCTAACCAAAGCATTGGATGGTACAAAGCTCTGAAAGTTCAAAGCCATGATTGGTTTGCAAGTAATCTTGGAAGATTGAAGACCTCAAGCATACTTGGATTGAGGGGGAGCTGTTGGAGCAAGTCTATGACAAGCCTAAGTATTGGCTTGAGTCCCACAAAGTCATAGAAGAAGCCTTAAAATGAAGACAATGTAAAGTTCACTTGTGAACTACCTCTTGTAACTTTTGAAGAGTTTACTTAAGTGAAAGCATCTTAAGTGGTTGAGCCCACTTGATCAAAAAGGGAAAGAGGAGCCAAAGAATTCGTGATTTGTGGTAGATAGAGAATCAAATCAATCACTAATTGATTGGAGAGTGATTGAGGGAAGTTAGCCTCCCAAGATCGACTATAAATACATGGTAGTCTTAGTCGTGGTCATGTGAAGACCTCCAAGAGCTGAGCTTTATGCCATATCAAGGCGTGATTACAAGCCACACATATGTATCAGTAAGTCCATTGTATTGTATAATCATTATACTTTCATTTTCATGATCATTTGAGTTCATATTTCCATGTTCTTGTGAAGTGTACTAGTCATTGCCATATCTCTCAGTCTTCTCAGTCAGATTGCAGAGATGGTTTCTCTGAGCTTGGTGCATCATTTTCAATGATTTAATTTTGTAAAGCTAGCTCTATAAGTCTACTATATGCTCATCAATATTCATTTCATTTGGGTGTTGTAATCGTCAGTTGAAGTCAACCCTGTCTGTTCATTTTCACTTCTCTGCGAGGTACCTGACTTTTTGACTCATCATTTCAGAGCTGTTTCTCAGTGTGTACTTACCCAAATGCAATGATTTAAAGCTTTTTTGATTCCGCATACTGTCTTGTATAAGCATACAAAGTTTAATAATCATTGGCTTCTTAAATCGTGAGTTATGCTCATTTTTTTGCTCACTAGTCTCATTACTGTAGCAGCCCATGAAAATCAGGATGATGTCATCACTTGCTAAACATCATTCTTAGTGGACAAGCTCTAGGTAGTCCTCATGCATGTAGCCTTTCCTTGAGAAGGGTAACCTGTGACATTTTCCAAACTGAGAAGCACCACATTTATAAATCATGTGTTGCTTGGATACATTAGGTATCCCAAGCAAACATTGGTCTCGAAATATTTGTTTCAAGGTTCTTTCACCAACATGCCCTAATCTTTTATGCCCAATTTCAAGCTCTGATAATGTTTGATCTTTATAACTATAAAGTGCAATGTTCCTTGTATCCTCAAGTTTAAAAGTGAATAATCTACCTATCTTTTCTCCTTTAGTGATTCTCTTGAACCCATGTTGGGGATCCTCCACAAAATGCTCCATATTGATTGAACTTGACCTGCAAATTGTTGTATATTATGGAATCATGGAAGGTTAAATGGATTTTTAATGTTTTAAATGTCTAGAAGGTTTTAATGTGGTTGTGTTTGATCTAGAAGGTGAAGAAGCATGAGGCCGTGGATACAAGTGGATGCACATAAATAAATAAATCTTAAGACTAAATCAAAGTCTTCTAGGATAGATATATTTAGGTTTATCTTGTTGTAAAAGTAGTGGTTCGCTTTAGAAAGCGATGCCTTTTGTAAATAAAGTAGTTTTTCCTAAAAGATGCTTCTAAAAGCGGTGGTCCTCATGTAACTTCTATTTTCAGGATGTAATAGAAATAAAACTATAAATATGTGTACTCTGAGAGACTCGTTCATCAAAGTACACGGGGGGAGATTGCACCCAATATCACGTCGATTGTTTCTCTGTTTTTTATTTTTGTTTCATCTTCTTTCTGCCTCTGTGTGTGTGTAATAAACATCATCAATGAGGTGGATAATTAAACTAAAAACTCTAGTGCTAAATGGAGCACCATGGGTTTCTCAAGATGGAATAAGTTTGGATCTTAATCTTGGCTAGACAAACTTTGGTACTCAAGGCTAGAAATGTTTCACGATTTGCCATTGTGCTTAACAATTCGATCGGAGATACATTAGAGATGGCGATATGATCATCCCAATTAATTTAGAAGCCATTAGAAATCTTAGAATCTGTTGAAGTTGGTTGAAACAGGCTTTGTATCGAAGTTGATAAAGATATCGTCATCTCTCAACATCATTATTCTTCAGAAAAAGAAAAAGATTCATAGTGTGAACGAGTCAACTTGAAGGCTGTTGAAGGGGATTGTAAGTGTGTTATCATGTATATGTGTGTGAGTATGTGAACCTAAATAAAACGAATGTGAAACCAATAATGGTTAACGCAAAAGTATTATAAGAAAACAAAGAATTGAATGGAGAGCAGAACGGAAAACGCGCACATAGGGGATATAACCAAAGTAAAAATAGCATTCACAAAAAAAGAAAAAGTAAGAAAAAGCAGTGATCGGGAGTCAAAAGGACTATGTGTCTGTACGCGTCTATTGCATGTCTGCAGAGGCCGTTCGTTAAAATGAGACACTGCACTTTTAGATGAGAGGCTTGCGAACGCAAGAAAAACCTGAGAGCAACAACTTGCTGAGGAGAACACGGTAGCAACGCGCATGGAAGTGCAAAGGTGAGTAGCTCCAGATATCGATGGAGATGATCCTACAGGTACGCAATTACATTTTCATATAGAATTTGCTGTTAGACGTATTACTGAGTGTGACAAACGCTAGATATATATAGATGTGGTTGCGAGTATACATGGAGGTATGTATGTAACTTTGATATGACCAGCTTGTATAAATACCTATGCGTATAGATATACACAAAGCACAGAGATGGCATGCTATTGTGAATGTGTAGGCATATGGAACATTGAGATTCTGAATAGGCGCTAGTTGGAGATAAATACAAGAGGGGTATGTTTTGCAGCTATGATTCTTCCATTGGATTTTTCTGAAGTAATAGGCCATCGGCTTAAACAATTTCCATGTATGGACTTCATTGGCTTCACTTAATAATAACAAAGGCACATGTTTGATAAGCTTAATGCATTTGAGGCTTTCGATGGCCCATGGTTCGAAGTATTATGAGCAGATAATTTTGAATGGCTTCGAGAAACAATAAAGATTGATAAGATCGCATCCATTGGAACTAATCTTTCATGAACAGATCCGCAATAATGATTTTTGACAGTTTCTTTAGTAGAAAATCCTGTAGCTTTCCATAAGAATTTGACAATCATGTATTTTGATGTTTGCCTGCAATGCGTTTTGTGCAGCAATGTAAATAAGTGATAGGTGTTGTTGCTCCGTATGAATTTCACACAATTGAGGAATGAATTCTGAGGTTGGACGTTCAACGCTTCAACTTGTCTTACGTTTGCGTGCTGGAATGGAGACTTTTGTAGAAACGTTGATAGGATAGACTTTTTGGATTTCGAATCGATATTAGTATTATTATAACATGCAACTGTTTGGCGTTGTTTTGCCATAAGGAATCTTTGGTTTTATACGTTGTATCTAATGAATTTATCATATCCACACTGAAATTGTAATCGGACTGTTTAATTCTAATGGCACACAAATAACAAACATGTGGACTTTCTGTTTTACGTACTTTTGCTTGACATGGCATCATTTTTATTTGTAATCATGGATGGTGAATATCTTAGTAATTTGTATTAAACATATGACATGGAACATATATTGCAATAACTAGAAGCACTGTTATTTCTTTTGAGCTATGGTTCTTAAGGAATGCATGCGGGTGAGTTTTGTTTTGAAGGACAGCAGTTTATGTTTACATGTGAAGCTTACGACATGAAATATATTTTTGTTGGCGATAATACTGATGATGGTCTTGCCAAGTTGAGATGTTTTGCAGATAATGATGATGGCTTGAACTTTGGAGAATGAAGTTAGATGATATAGAAGATGTCGAGATAAGATTGAGAAGAAGTGATCCTGCGGGAATCTTTTACCATCATTTAACGGTAGCAACAAGAATGATCCATGAGATTGAGATTGAGATTGCGATTAAGATTGCGATTGTGATTGAGATTCTGATTGAGATTGTGATTGAGATTGAGATTGAGATTGAGATTGCCATTCAGAGTGCGAGTGAGAATGACATTCTGATAGCTCAGGGGTGGTCGGGAGGTCGAGGCTTCATCAAGAAGCTATTTTCCAAAGCTAATGTACTAAGAAGGAGGAAGCGTGATTGAGAGTGTTATTGATGTATCGAGAAGCTATTGATGTATTTCGAATCTGACATGTTAAGATTCACAAGATAAGATTTCTATCTATTGATGTATATAATATATTTTGAGTTAAACTCTTCATCTCATTTGTTTTTTTTTATAATAGCACTAATGTTTGCAAATGTCTTTTGTATGTCCGAGTATTCATGTCTATGGGCTTGATGAGGAACACTACAGTGTGCGTGCATTGAGGGACCTGACAACACAAACCCTTTTCCATAATGTGTCCAACACTCATCAAATTCTTGCTAATTGTAGGTACATATAGAACCCTACTCAACATATTCTTATTTCCATCAGAGGTCTTAACATTCCCTACTTTAATCACTAAGTGCTTGGTATCATCACCTGTTTGTACCTGATGCTTATCCTTTGGTTCCTCAAGGTCAGAGAGAAGAGCTACATTGCTTGCCACATGGTTTGAGCATCCTGAATCAATTTAGAAGAGATGGTCATCATTTATACGTGGTTTTGAAGTCATGTTCATAATCAGTAGAGAATCTTCTTGCTCATGTGTGTAGTTGTTGTAATCTTTCCTTGATTTGTATCCTCCTTGGTAGTTGCTATTATAGTTGTTCTTGTATCCTTGATGGTGATTGAATCTTCCTCTTGATTGTGTATATCCACCTCTTTGATATCCTCTACCTCTCTGGTTCTTGAAGTTCCTGAAACACTCATCTGTAGTATGATTTGATAATCCATAAATATTGCATTGTGAGGAGTTATAGGGTCTCCCCCTACCTTGCTTACCTCCTCTGCCCCTTTCTCTTGAGGTTCTACCTCTCCCTGCATAGTTGGCTTGGGAGGTAGTTCCTTCATCTTCAACCTTTTTGTTCTTCCCTTTCTCTTTGGACTTACTTTTATCAGTATATAGGGTAGAAGAGCTATTACCTCTTGATGAATCTAAATTCTTGTTCAGCTTGGCTTCATGGGTAACTAGTTGCCCCATGAGTGTGGTAAGATCTCGAATCTGCATGTCCATGTACAAGTCCATGGCAGTTGTGAAGCTCTGCCATTTGTCATCAACTTTAATGCCATTGATCACTTGTCTAACAATTTACTCCTCTTCCATTTATTCTCCTATGCTTGCCCACTGATCTGCTACATCTTTGAATTTGGTCACATACTTTGAGATACCTTTCTCGGGTTGCTTTCTTTGAGTGATAAAGTCAATCCACAATTTGTTCTTCCTAGCCCTTGTGTTGGAAGAGAAATAAGAAGAAAATGTTTCCCAAGTCTCTTGGGATGTCTTATAGTTCCTAATATGAGGAATAAGAAAATTAGTGATTGAGTTAAGTAAGTAGGACCTTGCTAATGCATCCTTGGCACACCATGTGTTGAGTCTTTCATGCTCCTCTCTTGTAGGTTGTCCTTTGCTTCTGAATATGGGCATCTCCTCATCTCCTAAGATGTATCCATAGAGGCTCCTTCCTTGTAATTATGTCTTCATCCTCAAAGATCTTGCTTGATAGTTGTTCCTGTGCAATTTATCAATGAAAGAAGGGAAACCATCTCCCATTTTACTTTAGCGATGCTCTGATACCACTGCTGGGATAGATGGATGGACTGTGAAGAGAGATGGTGGATACAATCCAAAGATGAGTAGGTGCCGCTACAACCAGCTTCACACCAGCCAACTGAGACTTCAGAGTTGATTAGTAGACCCTTTGAGCTTCCTAAATCCACCAAAATATCAGCCAAGTACTTTGGAACATGTATCCCAAAAGTTTAAGTCAAGACAGACTAGTTGTGAAATGACTAGCTCCCAAAACTTGTTATTTTTGGACATACACCTGCTGGAAAAAATGAACAGTGCTCTCAACCTGATAGGAATTAGAAATATTCCTTTTGGGAATAGCAAATAGACTTAGCAAGCTTCCCAATCCAAGTTAAAACACTTCAAATGATGGACTGAGCACTGAGAATAAGATTTATCAATTTCTAGAACATGCCCACCATTCTCGGGGCTCTGCAGAGATAGACCAGTGAGTAGCAAAGTGCAGATATCTCCAAAACTATAAATTTAATGACCTTGAAAATTGATATCCAGAAACTAGACAGCAAGATCTATCCAACGCATATTAAATCACTGAAAAAGTTTCAGTAGAACTCGAGATATGACCTTCTGAAGGTACTGCTCTGAGTGAGTATAGCAGAGAACAAAACAGAGAAGTAGATGATGATAAATGTATAGATTCACATATGATTACAACCATATTGGCAATGAATCTTTGCACAATGGGAGTAGAATGATAGAGCTATGGAGTAAGCTCTTCAATCTCTACAAAATGACATGAAGTGGTCACGTACAAGGCTTGCTAATCACCTCTTCCTTCTTGCTCCTTTTATAGCTATTCTTGGAGGGAGTTTTGAATTCGAATTCGAATGGCTCCACCTAAAAGTGATCCCCAAAGTTAGGAGATATTCCCTCAGCTCAAAAATTCGTGATTTTGGTAGTTATAGCCACGAATTTGCTTTTACATCATGCATGAGGTAAGCCATTCTTTTCCTTTTTTCTTTTTTCAAATACAAGAGATAAAAATGAACTCTTTTACAAGAGGTGTTCACATGATTACTCATGTGACTTACAAATGAGGATAATATCAAGCATATCAAGCATGTAGGCTTGGGTAAAATGCACCAACATGGACACCCCAAGAAATGAGTAGGTCCTGCCAAATCTTGCTTAGTACCATCCCCTTGTAGCTTCAAAGATGATATGTGGGACCTCTTAGCTTTCCAATGACACTATACAAGTGCCTACGTACTTTGGAAAGCATAAGAAAATATTGAATGAAAACAAACTACTTCCAAGTAGAAGGATCAATGAGAACCTTCTATTTTGTATCATACATGTGCTGCTTGTTATGCTCAGTGCTACGAGTACAATAGGAATTAGAAAACGTCCTTTTAGATGTATCTAAGTGTTATAGTAAGATAATTATTCCAAGTGGAATCACTTGAAATGATGCACTATACACAGAGCAATCAATTTAGCATTTGAGTCATTACCCCCAATTTTTTAGGACCTCTGCAGAGTTTGACCAATGAGTGCTTCGACGCATTTTTCTCCCAATTGGCTAAATGGATTTCCTTCAAACTTTGTCAGCACGTAGATAACTTGGATTTGATTCCAATAAGCTATAGATGATGGAAAATGGTGGATAATTGACTGAGGTATGAGCAACACAAGTTGACAGTTATGAATGACTATAACAAAGAGATCATAGATGAACAATGTAGATGTATTGTATTAATGAACAATGTTGTACAAGATCATAGGCTTAAGCTATGAGTAGTGTAGGCTACAATGTAGACCTCACATCCTTTTCAAAATGGCAATGGAGAACACGGGAATTGAGCCTTCTACACGTGACTTTTTCAAGTCACTTTATATAAGTGTTACATTCAAATTTGAATTTGAATTCAAGTAGTCCTTCAATCTAGGAAATACTCCCTCAATGAAATATTTGCTTTTCTATCTAATAAGTCCACAAGTTTTTTTGGTAGGTGATTACAAATATTTTCTCAAGTCAAAAGAAAAAATGACTTTTACAAATGGTAAAGACGAAAACTCTTCCCAGTAATGGTTTTCATGGAGCTTCATTGTTTATGAACTTCAAGAAAAATGTTTGGGCTTGGACTTTTGAACCAACAATATTAATATATAAGGTTCAAATTACACCATTTTTAAATGTTAAGAAGAGATAACAAAATTTTAAATCGTTGCAAAACAATTATTTTTTTTAGGGACTCAACTACACCTAACTCACTTATGGGGTTTCGCTTTACCCCTTTCATAACATTAGAAATGGTTTCAATAAAATAACAGAATACAATATACAACTATGATAAAGAACACTTTCGATTGTCGAAAACTTCACTATATCAAAGGTGTCTTATATATATATATATATATATATATATATATATATATATATATATATATATATATATATATATATATATATATATATATATATATATATATATATTCTTATTTATCAACGAGTGAGCAGATAAACCAACCTATTACATGACCTACAATCATAAATGCAATATAGATAGATACTTCTAAAGAGAAACTATTGAAGCTTTTACATGATATTGAGAGAGCACTTGAATAGATAGTCCAATCATCATCTTAACATCAAAAACAAATTTTAGGAACTCATGCATACTTCTACTTATAAATGTTTATATATGCTTATAGATTTTTGCATATGTATATATGCATACATGCACTCATTAATTTGCATGCACATGCATCTTCCCATGCATGCATACATTCACACACATACATGCATTCTTTAGATGCATGTACTTTCTTGCAAACATACATGTAATCACACTCTCACATGCATGTATACTCTTCATATGCACATACATGCACTTATTCATATGCACCGTATACATGCACTTATTCATATGCATGTATTCATACTAATATGTATCCTTCTTCATTCATTACATACCTTCATGCATACTCATGCTCATGCATACACATACACGCATGCACTCACACCCATGCCTTCTCCTGCACACACACTCATATGAGGCATCCATAATACACACACATGCTACAATATGCACACAGTAGAGTACATACACATGCGTAGTACATAAATGAAATGATGCATCACAATTTGAGAGAACATGTATCATAAGACTTCCACAATGTAATCAAATAGTTTGTTTCAATTGCTCTTGTAAAGTTTGAACAATCATAACAAATATTCTTTGTAGCAGAACATTGACGTGATAATACTGGGAACATTCTGTAACGTTGACCCTTGAAGAGCAGAAGCATTGCTTTCCATCCTTTTCTTTTGCCATATCATTGGATGGAAAAAGACATCGGAGGATCCCTATAATAGAGTGCATGCTCTCATGAACCCATGCTACTTTTCTTTATAAATAGGAAATAAGTATGTACATTCTAAAAATAGCCATTCATAGGCTTTATGGCCAAGTCCCATCTCTCATTTCTTTGTCCTCTAAAAGATACATAATTATTTTTCTATTGTTAGTACATTTCGTATATATAATTTTCTCTAGATTTTCAAGAACATTGAGTTGTTTCCTCATATCTAGACATTGACGAATAGTGATAAATTGAGTGATGAGAAGCTAGAAGGAAAATATGCATGATAAATAAAAATACTTTATCATAGATTAAAATGTCCTACTTCATTATATTTACCTATAGAACGATCATTAAAAGCATCACAAGGTTATACATTCAGATGTGCACATTTTTGAGGAAAAGGAAAAATCCCATAGTGAAATATGAAAAAGAAACATAGCCATAGTCGTTTGTAGATAGGTGCACAATGCTAATGGGATCCAAGCATGCAGATGCATGGCTCAATTCATACATGTGTGTACACAAATGTGCATGAGAAAAAACTCTGGTACCTATGTATGCAATGTCATGGTACTATAGAATTTATTGTACATGGTTTATATATATATATATATATATATATATATATATATATATATATATATATATATATATATATATATATATATATATATATATATATCTCTTTGTGTCGTTTTCTATGTGCATTTCTCCACAACAATAGCCTCTCTCTCTCTCTCTCCCTCTCTCTCTATCCATTTTTCCCTCTTCTCTTCTATGCTACATCTGCTTCACTCGGCATGTATAATCTCATTGGATCTTTTATTTCTAACTCAACTAGGTTTTAAGAAGAATGTCTTTAATATGTTCATTTCTATAAGAGGTTTGATAAATTTGGTTTTGTATATTGGAGGGACATTTCTCCATATTTTGGATCATAGCTCTAGTATTAGAGCCTTGGTATTGAAGACCATGGTTTCACAAAGAAGATCACTTGAAGATTCAAACATGGCAAAGGAAAGCTTGGAGCTATAAGCGAATGATTATATATGGAGTGTGCAACATTCATGCCATTGGAAAGCTATGGAGATGAGGCTTTAGTATGTAAGACCATTTTGTTGCTTTATGTTATTTGAAGTCATACACTCTCTTGTGATACTCACTACTACATATTCTTCATCATTGATTCATGTTATAAGTGACACTAATCACTTGGATAAAGCCTTATGAGCAGCCTATAAAAGGAGATGAAGAATCAAGATAAGAATCTTGGATCCACAAGTACTAGTTGTATATGCAAATTCTATGCATGTTGGAGATATTGCACTCAATTTAATGAAGTGCAAGATTCTATTATGTACATGGTTGAGTATTAAAGTTTTTATGTAAAATTAATAGCATTATATGATTCCTAATTGGTGAAAATTATATATGCAATAAAGAAGCCTATGTATAGATACTTGTGAAGTTTATGCTCACAATGAGTGATAGTTATGCACAAACATGCTTAATTAGAATATAATTTGAATTTGGAGTTGATGATTGATGACTAACATGCAACATTGTATGCATATGTGGTCAATGAGAATATGCATACATGTTTCATTAGATGTGGATCAGTAGTACGCTATTTTGTAAATTCTATACAACTTGAAACTTTTAAAGTTTAGGTAGCTATATGAATTAGCATAAAGAGAGCTGAATGTATGCTCCAATGATTGGTGAATTGCAGGAATCCTTATATGCGACTTGTTAGCATGATATTAAAGAATTAAATATTCCTCATGTTCACTTATATATGAGCTGAAAGAACACATGTTTGTATGCCATGAAGATTGGTAAGTTTCATGGCCAGTATGTATGACGTTTGTGGATGTATCTTGGTGTGGCTAAAATGCATTGAGGTTAAATTGCAAAAGCAAATAAGTATGTTCATTTTATGATGAATTAAAGTGATTGATTCTTGCATTGAGCTATAGGAATTCAGCTCAATGCTTCTATTTGTACAATTCAAAGCAAGGTGGGCAAACCTTGCATGAAGAAAACACACAAAGCTTGAAGTGAAAGTGAAGGAAGGAGCCCAAGCTAAAAGGTTCTCAAACACATAGAGTGTGCATTTTAAGTTTGAAGACTTCAAGATTGAAGACAAATCTGAAGGTGGCCAAAGAAAGCATGCCCATGATAAGAATCTTGAAAGTTTCAAGGAGGTGAAGAAAAGGTTTGAAGATTGCAAGAAATAAAGAGTGCTACCACCAAACATGGAGTGGGCTGCCATCAATTTGAAGATTTCTTGAGAAGACAAAGACATCAACGGAAGGTGAAGCCTAGGATTGAGCCTCCCAGAAAAGGAGGAGTAATAGACTCCAAAGAAGGGTTCCCATAAATTTTTGAAGACTCAACAAGGACTTGAAGACATGGCCCAATGTTGCAAAGAGCAAGAAGCAAGCAGCAAGCTATAGGGAAGATTCACCCATGGGAACTGTGACATGAAGAATCTCAAAACGTGCATTTGCAAAGCTAAGGGCTGATGTAAATGGTTGAACAAAAATCTACATTTTTTGTGGTGAGCTCCAAGCATAAACCAAATCAAGGTCTAGTGAAAGTTTGAGGCTAGTGCGACCACCAAAAGCGAGTGGAAAGGCATTGTACATGCAAGTAAGACCATGCTAAAAAGAATGGAAAGCTTATTTAAAGTCAAGTAAGAACATCCCAAGAGGAATCACAAGGCTGTGTAAAGGCAATTAAGACCATCCCAAGAGAAATGCCAAGCCTTGTTAGGTGCAATAAGCACGAAAGATCAAGTAAAGGTCTAGTGGCAAGCCTATTTAAAGGCAAGTAAGACTATACCAAGAGGAATGGCAAGCCTATGTATAGGACAATAGATGATCCCAAGAGGATGGAAAATCCTTGTTAGGTGCATTAGGCACCAAAATTTAGGATATTTTGTGTTGTTTTCTAGGTGATGAACAAATCTTGGAAGATATGGAAGCTATGAGGGCTTCACATGAAAAAGAACTCATGAAAGATGTCATGTATGATCAATCGATTTTTTATCTTGTAGGTACATAATTATCCATGGAGAATGAAGGAAACATTATGAAGCAAGGGAGATTTAGTGCAAGAATTGGAAGATCCAAAAAGATTCAAAGAAGAGAAACAACATCCAAAAAAATATTCACATTTGCAAGCAAAGTAGATATGCTCAAACAAAGAGTAAAGGCAGCCATAAAGGGTAATTTCAAAGCACTAGGAGGAGCCACCTCTATGGAAGGAGTGCTTTAAAAGGAAAGAAAAAGCCATGATGCCCAAAATAATGCATGAAGTAAAGATGGAAGAAAGCATGACAACCATGAAAATGTCAAAGGGAGTGCAAAATAAAAAGAATTGCAGCCATAGATAAAGTTAAAGATGATCCAAATATAAATGAGAATCAAAGCAATGTATGCTACCCTAGAAGACATGAAGCCATGAAGGTATTCAAGGAAGAGGGACTTGCAAAGAAAATACAACAAGAAAGAGAGTGAATCAACAAAGGTATATGTAGCCAAGGTGATCTCATTTGATTGTATAAGATTGTATGAGGCATGGTTTATGACATAGATTCAAGATGAGCTCTTGAATAGATCGAAATAATCAAAGATAAATGTAGAGAAAAGCCATAGAAGCTTCAAAGCAAAGAAGGAAGATTACAAACCTATGAAAGGAAGAGATAAGAGGGCAATAGAACTGAAAGAAAAAGACAACAAGATTTGGAGAATACCATGGACTCCCAGTTGTAGCTTGAGGGGAAGTGATGAAAGTTATGGATCTTTTGAAGTTCCAATTGTGAAACTTGACACATACTCAGCTCCTCTTCATCATTTATGTATGTTTTTAAAGTTCATTAGGAAGTTAGGCCTTGAGAATATAAATAGTACGCTGATAACCTTAGAGGAGAGTGTTAAAGTAAAAAGGTGAAAATGTATTTACTGCTTGGGTAAAAGCCAAATTATCAATAGGGGGATGGAATACCCAAGACATGACAATTGTATCCATCTCAATTGATTTGGAGCACCAAAATTGACCCAAGGAAATGGAAGGATAAATGACATGAAGCGAAAGGTCAAGAGGTAAGAGAAGATGCAAATGTAGGTGAAGAGACACAACTCTAATGCACATATATGTACATATAGAAGGAGATGATGTTGACAAGGAGATGGTGCATAAGTGTATGGTGGTCATTCTCACACCAATGGATATCAAAAGGGCTCTCAATAGTGTTTTACAAGGCACATAAGTATTCTAGCTGCATACCTTTCTATACACACCCACCTTGTGAAGGTGATATTTATGTACTTATCTATTAAATGCATGTAATATCTAGCTGGAAAGCTTATCTTGTCCACATTCTATGTCTCAAATATTTATTCAAATTTGTATCAATTATTTATTTTGAACATTTTATGTAAGCATGAGTTTTTTCCTTAACCTAAGTTCATAAGTAGTCTATCTTTATGAAGTTAGTTGCCTAATCATATAAAATCTTAATGGAGTGATCTTTAGCATATTACAAAGCTAAGATTACAATGTATACTATATGTAGAAAAAATTTAAGTGCCATTTGATCCCTAAGTTGTGATTGAATTAGGTTTTAGTAATCATATGTCTAACACGATAGTTTCTAAAAGAGGTTTGATAACATATATTGAAGTGAAATCTCTCCGGACTTATCACGTGCCTAAACTAGCACTCCTATGGGCTGCTTAGGTGATACATTTGATACAACTATGGTAAGTCTTGAATCCTACTAAGTGTAACTTTATAGTGAGAGAAGTTACCCTCCTTGAGCATGTGGTATCTGGTAAAGGTATGACCCTTGATCTAGATAAAATCATAGCCATATTAAATCTACCCAAGAATAGGAAACTAAACCATATTCAAAGTCTTTTGTATCATACTCGTTACCATAGAAGATTCATTACAATTTATGTAGACATAGTTAGACCACCAACTAGGCTCACAAGTAAGAAAGTCCCATTCAACTAGGAGAATGAAGAGGAAATGGCTTAACACACTTTGAGGTCTAAGCTGGTGGCGAAATCAATTCTCTTCATACCAGCTTGCTCTAAAGTTTTCCATGTCCATGTAGAAGCTAATGCCTATGTAGTGGGAGTAGTTCTCACACAACACATTGAGGAGTATAAGTTGGGATATACCCATTGAGTATGCAAGTAGGATTCTGACTAAGATTGTGAAGAAGTACAACACCACGGAGAGAGAGGCCTTGGCAATGGTGTTTTCTCTCCAAAAGTTCCATCATTATTACTAATCACCAACCACTAAGGTATCTATTAAAAAATCCACAAACAATAGCTAGAGAATTGAGGTGGGTTCTATTATTTCAAGAATTTTCCTTCACTATAGTTCATAGAAGAAGCAAGAAAAATGTTATGGCTGATCATATAGCTTGGATTATCGTGAAGAACTAGACCATTGGAGTGGAGGATGATTTGTCTGATGCTGAGCTGCTCAAGGTTAAAGCACAAGGGTGGTATGGTGATATCAAATACTTTATCAAGGCTAGTAAATATCTAGATAAAGCTAATGTCATGACAACCAAGAGATTGTTAATAAAGCGCACAAATGTTACAATTTTTGGAAGGAAAATATATAGATATGGTAAGAATATTGTGCTTAGGATTTGTATGGAAGAAGTGGAGACAAGGCACATTATCGAGATGACACATGAAGGACTAGGTAGTGGGAACCTCCTTGGCCATGGTATATACTATAGAACCCTTCATGCTTGTTTATGGTGGCCAAACGTATTCAGAGATGTAGGGGAAAGGATCATGCATGTGATGCATGTCAAAGATGTGGTCCAAAACCCACAAAGCAGAGACAACATCCATTGGTTTTCTCCACAACATGGACACCATTTGAGAAGTGGGGGTTAGATTTTATATGTCATATCCAACCTGTATACTTTCCAAGATGGAATAAGTATTTGTTGGTTTCCATTAACTATGCAATAAAGTGGGCCAAGACTATTGCTTGTGGAGATTGCACAACCCAAATAATTGCTGATTTCTTCTACAACAAATTGTTTTGCAAGTTTGGCTATCCACTTCAAATCTACCCTCATCAAGGAATACGGGCGTATAGCGATGGTTAAGGCGACACAATTTTGTCGCTATAAAATTGCAAAATGCATCCAATGAGCATCATGCGCACACCGTCGATTAAACGACGAGCCAAACGATGTTTTTTTCGACGTGTGGTGTGACGGGGTCTGTGACGCTCGCATAGAGCATCGTGACATGAAGGTTTTAAATAGTGTCGCATAAGCGACACTTTGTTGCGTCGCTCTAAAACATGTCGCTTATGCGATGCCAACTCCAATGATTTTTTGACGCATAGCATCGCTTACACGACGGTCTGTTGATGGAAAAAAATTAAAACATTGGAGGCTCTTTGATCGGCATTTTCAAGCATCTGATCGAAGAGCTCTCCAACGTTCGCAATTGCACTTCGCTTAAGAGCTGAAACAAGTATATGCAGAATTGTTGTTGTGCCTAAGCTCTCTCTTATTGTCTCCCTCTGTCTCTGTTTCTCTCTTTCTACATCTTTCTCTCTTTGAATTCTCTCTCTCTCACACTCTCTCTCTGTCTCTCTCTCTCTCTCTCTCTTCTTTCTCTTTATTGCACGTTACTCAATAATCTAACCAAGCAAAAAGTATGGCTAACTATCGTAAGTACAATTTCTATTCTTTGTATATCATTTGAATTGTGTTATTTTCATTAGATAGCATACTCACACTTATTGATATGCACTTATACACTTATACATGATGAAGATGCACTTTCACACATATACACATATACACATGCACATACACACACATATATACACACAGATACATGTGCACATACACTTAGAAATACACACATATACACATGCATATGCACAAACATTCTTACAACCACATAAAAAGACTTACATGCATGCATTATTTCATATATATATATATATATATATATATATATATATATATATATATATATATATATATATATATATATATATATATATATATATATATATACACATTAACATATACGCAAATACATGTATATGCACATCCACATGCATGCACATTCACATGCATGCACATGGATGCAAATGAAAATGCATCCACATACACATGAATGTTTCATACATATACACATGCATATACATACATTATACACATATATATGCACATACGTAAACACACATATACACATGCACACACACATGCACATACCTACATATACACATATACATGCACATGCACACATATACACATAGAGTTACACATATACATGCACATACATATACACGCACATACACATGCACATGCACATACGCATACACACATATACACTTACACATGCACATGTACATACATACATAAACACACACATACACATGCACATACATACATATACACACACATACATATACACTTAGGTACACACATATGAATGAATTATATAATTAAAGTATTAAAACACATATACACATGCAGACACACATGCACATACCTACATATACACATATACATGCACATACACACATATACACATACAGTTTCACATATACATGCACATACATATACACACACATACACATGCACATGCACATACTCATACACAATACACTTACACATGCACATGCACATACATACATATACAAACATATACACATGCACATACATACATATACACACACATACATATACACTTAGGTACACACATATGAATGAATTATATAATTAAAGTATTAAAACACATATACACATGCACACACACATGCACATACCTACATATACACATATACATGCACATACACACATATACACATAGAGTTACACATATACATGCACATATATATACAAACACAAGTACATCCAAATATCTTGAAGTGGGAAAGATCAGGTTTCTTACCATAATAGGCTTGATATGGTGTCAAGCCATGGATCCCTGAGGTAGGAGCCCTATTCATACGATACACGGCGGTATTTGCTGCATCACTCCAAAACATGTTAGGTACATTCATCTCATTAAGCATTGCTCTAGCGATCTCGGAAATGTATCTATTCTTTCTCTCTGCTACTCCATTTTGTTGGGGTGTGTACCTGCATGTTACTTGCCTCTTGATGCCTTGATCCATTAAAAAATCAGAAAACTCATTTGAGAAATATTCTCCCCCTCCATCGGACCTTAGCTTCTTGATATATGTACCTGTTTCCTTCTCTACCATTGCCTTGAATGCTTTGAAACATGTAAACACATCTGATTTGTTTTTGATGAAATAAACCCAAACCATCCTTCTGCAATCATCTATAAAAGTGACAAAGTACTTGTTACCTCCAATGGATTGCTCTTTGGTTGGTCCCCACACATCTGTATGTATCAACTCCAATGGATGTTGGCTTATGTAGCCACTCTTCTTGAATGGAAGTCTCGCTTGCTTCCCTAGTTGACAAGATTCACATAAATGCTTCATACCTTGTCCTTGGAATTTGGGAAGACCTTCAACCAGCCTCTTGAATTGCATTTCCTTCATTCTTTGTATGTTGATGTGACCTATGCTCTTGTGCCACAAGTCCAACTCCGAAATCCTCTTGTTTCCATATGTGAAGTAGACATGTTGAGTGGAATGAGAATTTACCTCCAAAGTGAAGAGTCTCCCTTGCTTCTTTCCTCTTGCTATGACCTTGTAACCTTGCTTAGGGTTCTCCACAAAGCATCCACCTTTGTTGAACCTTACTTGATAGCCTCTTTCAACCATTTGCCCAACGGACACCAAGTTCTTTGTGATAGTAGGTACATGCAAGACATCCTTGAGACATCTTCCTTCCTCCTTATCATCCAAAGCTACATCTCCAACATGGGAGATCTCATGGGCTGTATCATCACCTGTTTCTACATGTCCTTTACCTTTGGGAACATGTAGATTAGTAAACCAAGAAGCATTTCAACTCATATGGTTGCTACATCCACTATCAATATACCAAGTGTTATCTACTTTGCTTGAATTCCCATTCATGTGCATCATCAAGAGATTGTCATTTTCTAAACTTGTAGAAGCATAATTACCTTGGCCTTTGTATGAAGAACCTTGATTATAGCTCCTTTGGTTTCCTCCTTGGTAGCAATCTCTAGCATAGTGGCCAAACTTGCCACATATGTAACATCCTTCACCATCTTGATTCCTGTTTTGTTGATGTCATCCTCCTCTTCCTCTTGTTCTTCCTCTCCCTCTTTGTGATGAGGTGCCTTGGTCATGTCCTTGATTGCTTGAGTGGCCTTGCCTTCCTCCAACCCTTCCTTTGCCCCTTCCTTGTCCTCGTCTTCCTTTGCCCCTTTGATTACCTGCATAGAAAACTTGTGCATCCTCGCTTTTAGTTGAACTTCCACCTATGTTCATTTCTTCGGTGACCATGAGAGCAACCAATTGCTCAAAATCGGGAAGATTATCCCTTACATATAGTGAAGTGGTAAAGGGTTTTCACTTCTCATCATCTCTCAAACCATTGAGAGTATAAGTGTAGAGGAGGTACTGGGGTATCCGTTTTTAACAAGAGTAAAGATTAAAGATTAACACTTCCAGTACATCGTCTACTCAAGGGGGGTTCTCTTTAGGGAAGTATACCTTTTAACATTTTTGTGAGCAGGTAGATAACACGGATTGCACAGAGTGGTAAATGCTTCAGAAAATATGGACAACAAATGACCAAGGAAGACCAATCACTTCTTGATTTGACTCAGATGATTACAAGGGTGGTCAGATGCTCAAAGGTGCAGGCTTAGAAGGCTAACATGCCATCCTAGAAATAAATAAGCTCAATGCACAGAATCTTCTCATCAGCTTAAGGGGCTAATTACATGTAGACTAACTCAGAACGATACAAATGGTAGAATTTCTCAAGAGAATAGGGATTAATCAACACACTGACTCACAGAAAGGAAAATAAATCCAAGCTATTCTCTTACACTATAGTGCTCATAGCCCTCCACTGAGAAGCCTACCCTCTGTATACACACTAGAGAGTAGCTCCTACAATAGGCTTGAAACCACCAAGTGCCAGAGAGAACTTCTGCACGTATACACACGGCAAAGTGACTCCAGAAAAATGTACCAAAAAGTGTGTGTACAGTGTCAAATGTATCCCAATTAGCACAAATCCTTTGTTTTTATAGGCCCCAATAGGCCAAGAGAGCTTTGCCGAATCTTCACGTCCATTGATCATGCGCCGGTGGAATGCCCAAAATTAGAGGAGTAGGTCGAATATTCCCTTGATTTGAATTAGATCCACAAAAAATAGGTAGTCGCCGTGACTGGTTGGTGGCAGCTCCATTTTTAACAATTACCTTTCACCTTATTACTTTGCAATTTGAAGCCCTTCAATTATGTAGTTCAAGAAATTGGGATGACAGGTGGGGTAGCCTCAATTCTAGTAAGCTCTTGTACTCCAAAGAAAAGACCTGTTCTGTAAGGCTAGCACGATCCACATTTTCACCGTCATGTCCCCGGATCCATTGCAAATTCTTGAGTCATCCATGCTGAAACTAGTGATAGGTCCTTCAAATCCAGACATTGCCAATCTCAAACCTGTGAGGAACACCAGGAAGGGCCTTCCAAACTTCTGATCTTCGTGTCAGTAGCTCCTACTGCAAGCATCTTCATGTCCATTGTTATTGATCGCAATATAATTCCCAGAGGCCGAGACCCGGCCAGGGGTAGGCTTGTGGGTACTCAGGGGGTGGAGGTGTGTGTGGGTGTGTGCCTATGTATGTGTGGATGAGTGGGTGTGGGTGTATATGTGTGAAAGTGTGTGTGTGTGCATTTGTGTGTATGTGAGTGTGAAGGGGTGTGTGTGAGTGTATGCATGTGTTTGTATATGTGTGAGTGTGTGTGTGTGTGTGAGTGCATGTATGTGGTTGTGTATATGTGGGAGTGGGTGTGTGAGGGGGCAGGGAGGGCCACGGGGAGGTGAGAGGGGGTTTTGAGGGATGAGGCGGGGTGGGGCGGAGGCCATGGCGGAGGGGGGGGGTGGAGGAGAGAGGGGAGGAGGCATGCGGAAGGGGAGGGTGGAGGAGAGGGGAGGGCGGAGGGGAGTGCGGAGGGCGGAGGTGAGGGGAGGGCGGAGGTGAGGGGAGGGCGGAGGGCGGAGGTGAGGGGAGTGCGGAGGGCGGAGGTGAGGGGAGGGCGGAGGTGAGGGGAGGGCGGAGGGCGGAGGGCGGAGGTGAGGGGAGGGCGGAGGGCGGAGGTGAGGGGAGGGCGGAGGTGAGGGGAGGGCGGAGGGCGGAGGTGAGGGGAGTGCGGAGGGCGGAGGTGAGGGGAGGGCGGAGGGCGGAGGTGAGGGGAGGGCGGAGGTGAGGGGAGGGCGGAGGGCGGCGGTGAGGGGAGTGCGGAGGGCGGAGGTGAGGGGAGGGCGGAGGGCGGAGGTGAGGGGAGTGCAGAGGGCGGAGGTGAGGGGAGTGCGGAGGGCGGAGGTGAGGGGAGTGCGGAGGGCGGAGGTGAGGGGAGTGCGGAGGGCGGAGGTGAGGGGAGGGCGGAGGTGAGGGGAGGGCGGAGGGCGGAGGTGAGGGGAGGGCGGAGGGCAGAGGTGAGGGGAGGGCGGAGGTGAGGGCAGTGCGGAGGGCGGAGGTGAGGGGAGTGCGGAGGGCGGAGGTGAGGGGAGGGCGGAGGTCAGGGGAGGGCGGAGGGCGGAGGTGAGGGGAGGGCGGAGGGCCGAGGTGAGGGGAGGGCGGAGGTGAGGGGAGGGCGGAGGGCGGAGGTGAGGGGAGTGCCGAGGGCGGAGGTGAGGGGAGGGCGGAGGTGAGGGGAGGGCGGAGGGCGGCGGTGAGGGGAGTGCGGAGGGCGGAGGTGAGGGGAGGGCGGAGGGCAGAGGTGAGGGGAGTGCGGAGGGCGGAGGTGAGGGGAGTGCGGAGGGCGGAGGTGAGGGGATTGCAGAGGGCGGAGGTGAGGGGAGTGCGGAGGGCGGAGGTGAGGGGAGGGCGGAGGTGAGGGGAGGGCGGAGGGCAGAGGTGAGGGGAGGGCGGAGGTGAGGGGAGGGCGGAGGTGAGGGGAGGGCGGAGGTGAGGGGAGTGCGGAGGGCGGATGTGAGGGGAGTGCGGAGGGCGGAGGTGAGGGGAGGGCGGAGGGCGGAGGTGAGGGGAGTGCGGAGGGCGGAGGTGAGGGGAGTGCGGAGGGCGGAGGTGAGGGGAGGGCGGATGCATGAAACGGTTGTCGATCTTTCATGAACTCCCTTACTGGAGTGAGTTATTGATCAATCATTTGGTAGATCGGATGCATATTTTTTAGAATGTGGGAGAGATTCTTTAGAAGACTTTGATCAGAAAGAAAGAGAGCAAAGCACAAAGGGAGGACTTAGAAGAGTGAGGCTCTATTCAAGAGTTGGGGGCAATTACTAAGCCCAATGGAACAATATCATTACAAAGAGCTCCTTGGGTGCTTTGTAGGATGGAAGAGCAACAAGTGAAGAAAATAATTTCAGAGTTTTGGACAACTACTGGATGCATGAGGTGTCTAAAGACTACTTTCACACAAAACAACCATCTTGGAGGGCTCAAGTCTCATGATTGGCACAAGTTTTTACAATTGTGCTCCCTATGACTTTAAAAGATTCTCTTTCAGAGGATGTGCAAACAACCATTTATAAAATTAGTTCCTTGGTATGGTGGGTCTCTTCTAAAGAGATAAATAGAGATAGCATAGAGACTGTGAAACTCAATGCTATCAAGACTGTTTGTATGGTAGATAAATAATTTCCCACAAGTATTCTCACTATTGAGCTTCATTTACTGGTCCATGTGATAGATGAAGTTGCAATAGCAGGTACTGTCCATAGTCGATGGATGTTATTCTTAGAGTGCTTTATGAAGACATTAAAAGGGTTTGTTTGAGAGAGAGCACATCCAGAGGGTAGCATGGTAGAGGGATGGCTTGTATAAGAGTTTCTTGTATTCATAACTAAGTTTCTACATATGTAGGATCCAGAAATGCCTCGTTTATGGAGCGATGATGAAGATGTTTGTCTCATAGGCGATGAACCACAAGGTAAAGGGTTTCAATGAAAAATGGATGCACATTTTAGAGAGAAGGCAATGAAGTTTTGCATCGTTAACTCTGAGCCTACGTAGAAGTGGTTAGAAAAGTATGAGCTTGCCAAGGAGACAAACGCAAAGGAAAGAACTCAGTTTTGAAGGGATCATTCCACTCGATTTTGGTGCCTTCCAGAAAGTTTTTGACCTCTTCCACCCTTTCCAATGAGTAGATGGCTAGATACGACGGTTTCACAAGCAAAGGTAGTGGTTGAAGATATCTCTAAAGAACAAGAAGAACTCAAAAAAGGATCTGATTGGGAGTATTCTAAATATGCTGCAAGATGATCTCATGGAGGACACTTTCCGATCACACAAATCGATAAAAATAGGTCTACTTTTGATAGTCGGGTGATGGTGAACTTTTTGCATAAAAGTAAAACAAGTGCAAGAGATGATAATCCTCAAGAAGACTTGCTAGATTATTGTGGAGTCATTCCAGATATCTTGAAGCTATCCTTTAGGAAATTTGATTACTTTGTTTTTTTATGTGAAACAGTTCAAAGTAATCACCTCTGAAAGAAATGCAATAGTGAGGCTGGATAAAAGTGTTTTGCTTCAAGTCGACTCCACAAAATTATGGATGGATGAAAGAGATACATTTGTACTTCCCGAATACTGTGAGCAAGTTGTTTTTATACCAGATTCAGAAGACCCAGAGTGGCTACTTGTTTTAGAAGTGTCTCCATGTAGCAGAAAAATTTGTGAGAACATAGATGTAGAAGAAAGTCCATCTCTAGTGGACTCTCAAATTCATTTGATAGTCGAGGAGGAAGAGATCATTGTTTGAGAAGAAGAGGTCCTTGATAAAGACGAGATACACTATGAAGCAACAGATGATGATCAAGATGAAGCTAGCATACCAAGTGATTTAGAAGTCCAAAAAATATAGAGATAGATATTCTTTGAGCATCGGATCTCCAAGTGGATGCTAGAATAGAAGAGTTTTGAATCAAACACTTGTACATACTTTTTTTTTTGCTATGTTATTTTCCACACTACCATTTCTCTATATTACCTTTATTATCATATGCTAATTATTTGAGTTCTTTTGTTACATAGCACGATGGGAGACAGGCCTGCAGTCACTCCACATTCCATGATAGAGGAGCAGTTCTTAGATTTCATATCTTAGGTATCTCCCACGTATATGGCCATTGTGTCATAGTACTAGATCGCTCGTGATATTACTCCCCCCGGCCTCACTCCTGCCAGCCTCACTCATGCTAGCCTCACTCCTACCGGCCTCACTCTTGCGAGCCTCACTCCTGCCAGCCTCACTCCTGCTAGCTTCACTCTTGTCGGCCTCACTTGTGTCGGCCTTACTCCTGGTAGTGTCACTCCTGTTGATGTCACTCTTGCAGGCGGTGCTACTCTGGAAGAAGGTATGTCTCCTAGCTTTATGACTCCACCATGAACATCTTCTCAGCCATCCCCTAGTGGCTCTAGTAGTAGACGTGTGCGTTTGACACCTCAATGCGATACAGGTGCTGACCGGTCTCATAGGGGGAGGTTACGCATATGAGCAGGAGGTTCTGAGAGTGGATCTATAGGTAGCTCTCAAGGAAACGGTTGTTGTGGAGGCAGTGCGACGAACATTGTGTCGCCCACTTCTACTCCTAGAGCAAGTACCTCAGATGTAGGTACACCACGTAGTACACCACATGGAAAACCACGTACACCTTGGGGTGCTCATGACCATGATGATTCCAAGGTGTATAGTATCCGTGATGGAGATCCAATGATGGATGCAGTTGGAAAGGCCATGCATCAGCATATACAACAGCTTTGCTCCATAAAGTTTGGACACTTTATCATGTTGAAATGGAGTGAAGAAGATAAAGATCGAAAAAATTACATCACACAGAGGATTTATCACGAGTTCTGGCCAGCACATGGACATCCTCTTGTCTGCTCAGAGTGGATTTTGCACATCACATGTGAAGTGATGTCCCATTAACAATCTGAGGCTTGTGATGCTTTTAGAGCAGGCTTGCCAAAGCCTGTATGGTTTGATGCTAAGAAGTGGGATATGATTCACGAAGAGGAGCAGCAGACCCCTCATCGATATCGCCAGGAGCGAGATACCAAAGCCACACGTTTAGATACAGTTGGACCATCACATTTTGGCAGTGACGGATAGGACACTATGCATCATGAATTTGTAAGTACCATTTTGTTTATTCAATTTTTTTGTGTTAAGCATGTCATGTATGTTCCTCTAATGTTTTGTATATTTGTTGCAAGAGCTGGCAATGGGTCATCTTCCAACACGAAGAGAGGAGGCTTATGGATATAGTCATGGATTGATTGCATTGTTGGAGGACTTGGAGGGACGCGGTGCGGTCGTTTCATGGGAGAATCTATGATGAGGTGATGTTTGTAAATCTCATGTGAACTTATCTCATTTTCAAGAATGTTCTTTGTTGCAGGACTAATGATATGGATGTTTCGACCATTCTGTGCATGTGTATGATAGTGGTGTGCCACAATTTTGTATTTGGCTCATATATGGCAGTGGTGCACCATAATTTTGTATTTGATTCTTATATGGAAATGCTTTGCCACATTTTGTATATGGTTTTCCACAGTCTTGTACATGCTTCATTTATGAATTATATAACTTCTTTTTTACATGGTTCATGGGTCATGGTTCATGGTTCATTCTGATATCTCTTTTGTGTCTGGTAGTATTTTGTTTTATGAAATCATATTTCCATTTCCATTAGAGTACACATCACATGTACACGGTTTCTTTTGGGCAGAGTGTAGTGTCTTCTGTTAAACAATATCATGGTAATGTTGCTATAGCAAAAGACAACACGCTCTGCCCAAAGAAAATTTTGTAGATATGGTCGTCAATATAAGCAATGGTACTCCTAGGATGGTCACCGCTATTACCAACGGCACACCCAGCATGCAGCAATATAGGGGCCGAGATAGGCCTCAGTATGAGCATCAATATTTTTTATGCTTATACGGATGCTTATATCGGCACCTATACCATCGCTTTAGTTCCGATGTGTATACCGACACTTACACCAGTGTCCAGGAAAAACTGCACTCGTTCAATTCCCTCGATAAAAGCCTTGGTATACGGCCGATATGTTGTAGTGTTTGGAGATTGTCTGATCTCTTGGATGTCAAATAAACAACCTATAGTTACTACATCTTCCAGTGAAACAGAGTATAGGGCAGCCTTTACGACCACACTTGACTCAGTTAGGTTCCAAAAGGTTCTTAATTATCTTGATGTTCATGTTCATCTTCTTGTTCAAATATTTTTACACACTCAAAGTGTTATTACTATTACAAAGAACCCTATTCATCATGCTAGGACAAGGTGCATAGAGGTACATTACCACTATATTTAGGAACACGTATCTAAGAAGTGCATTGAGCTAGTCTACATACCTAAATTTAAAAATATTGCAAATATTTTTACCAAAGTATTAACCAAAGAGAGTCATAAGAATTTTTGTCGCTTATTGAACCTTGTTCCATTTTGACATTGAAGGGGGGATTGTTGGAAAAAAGTCATATTAAGTCGAAATTAAAGCAATAGTAGGTGTATTACGTATATGCCTAGATAATGAAAATCATGGGTAAAGTGTTCTATGACAAATGAATTCTAAAGAAACTACCTAGGTTCAAACCATGTTGGTGGTATCATAATTCAAAAATAGTGAAAGTGAGTTTTTTAGAAAACAAAGCATAGATTTTTTATGGCACTAAAATAAAAAATTATCCAAAAAATAGTTTTCACGATACGTTTGGTGTAAGATATTTGCATGCATGTGCTTTTGTAAGTTTGGTTGGAACATCACAAAACCTATATATTGGAGGCCAAGGATCATTGTCAATCATCACTCAAGGAGTCAAAGGCAATATCCTTAGTGGTGAAGCTCACTAAGAGGAGTGTGCTTACATACTTAGAGGAGGTGTGCTCTACATCTAGAGTTAGTTGGAGGATTTCGTATCAACCAACCATCAACATCACTTACCGATATACTATGAGTAACAAGTATACATGTATCATCACTTGTTCATTCACTAGTTTCTAATTTAGGGATATTTTGAATTAGGACTTGCTATAAAATAGTTCTAAATTGTTCATATTCTCTATATCTACACATGCACACACACACACACTCTTCATACCTCTTAGGAACTTTCCACACAATTTCTTGTATCGAGTTCCTATTTCAGCCTAGACTCATATCTTATTAGTTTGTATCACATTCACACATTGTAATTTAACATTAGAATATGAGATAGTGTAGTGAGCATCATAGCTTATCGTACAGTTTGGAAAAAAAATTATGCTCTCTCTATCTCTCACTCATCTCTTTTTGATCATTAAGTTGTATATGCTAAGGTTCACATATTAGAAGATCCTATAAACATGTAATTAATATTGTTATTAAGAGCCCAACCTAGTTCCAACACCAAGCCTAAGGAAAATATGGGTGAAAATGGGTGAGTAACCAACTGCTAGAACTACACTAACATTTGCACCAAAGAAGGAGAAGTGAAATAAAAGGCAACAATCAAAGATGTAGGAAAGAGACCAACCACTAAAGGCTCAATAAATTGGAAAACCTATGTGGTCAATGATGGCATTCCTAAATGGTGCATGCATTTGGGTGTGTAAGACTTGCCTACAATCCCACACTTCCCTACCGAAGTCACCATCCATAAGAAAATTTCAGCCTACCATAAGTTATGATTCACCTATAAAGAAATTCATTGTACATAGAATTCCATGTAAATTAACTCCTAGGACAGTTTGGAAGTTAGTTTCTAAACAACCTAGGACCAAGAAAACTCACTCTCTGAGAAATTGTATACGTCAATAGCTTTTTCTTGTAATCCCATAAGAGATTCAATGAATTATAGTGAGCCTTGTAAAAAACTTATACATCACAAGACCTTGTAACATACGTATGGCTTACCACAAATATGTTGAGCTCATGCATTGCTCCAAGTATCACTACAACAGATTGATGGTATACCGAGGTTTTTACCGAGGAAAATGAACGCGGCTTTATTTGCCGCGACGCCGGTGTAGAGGTCGGTCTCCGCGTTGGTACCAAAGAGTCAGTATAGGCATGAGTCTAGACGTCGGTATAGGCGTCGGTATAAGCATCGATAATCGGCTTCTGCTGCATACCCTCCTGGGTGTACCGATGGTTATTCCGATGACACTACTGGGAGTACCGTCGCTTATACAGACGACCATACCTGCAAAATTTTTTTTGGGCAGAATGTTTTGTCTTTTGCTACAGCAACATTACCATGATGTTGTTGAACAAAAGGCAATACACTCTGCCCAAAAAAAACCGAGTACATGTGATGTGTACTCTAATGACAACCGAAATATGATTTCATGAAACAGAGTATTATTTTACACAAAAGAGATCGATAATCAGAATGAACAATGAACCATGTACAAAAGAAGTTATATATTTCAATAATGAAGCATGTACAAGAGTGTGGCAAACCACTGTCATATATGACGCTTTTACGACATGTGGCAAAACAATGTATTGCCATATGGAAATCAAATACAAAATATTGGTCTTCCACTACCATACACATGCAAAGAATAATCCATATAAACAGTCCTGCAACAAAGAACAATAATGGAATGAGATAAATTCATATGAAAATTACAAACAAGTAAAAACCAAGTTTATAAATTAATTACCTCATCGCAAACGCTCCCATGAAACTACCGCACTGCGTCCCTCCAAGTCCTGCAATAGTGCAGTCAACCCATGACTATATCCATAAGACTCCTCCAATCGTGTTGGAGGACGACCCATTGCCAGCTCCTAAAACAAATATAAAAAGATTAGAGAAATATATATGAGAAAGTTAACACAAATAAATTCTATAAATGAAATGGTACTTACAAACTCATGACGCATCGTGTCATATCCGCCGCTGCCCAAATGTGACGGTCCAATCGTGTCTAGACGTGTGGCTGCGGCATTTCGCTGCTGGCGATATCGATCAGGAGTCTGCTACTGCTCATCACGAATCATGTCCCACTCCTCAGCATCTAACCACACAGGCTTTGGTAAGCCTTCTCTGAATGCATCACGAGCCTCGGATCGTCGATGCAACATGACCTCACGTGCGGTATGCAGAATCCACTCTAAACTGACAATCGACTGTTCATCGACTGGTCAAAACTCCTGGTAAATCGTCTGTGTGATATAATTCTTCCGATCTTTATCCTGTTCACTCCATTTCCACATGATGGAGTGTCCAAACTGGATGGAGCAAAGCTATCATATGCGTGCACGCATTGCTTTGCCAGCCGCATCCATCACCGGAGCTCCATCTCGGATACTATACACCTTGGAGTCATCATGGTCATGAGCACCCCAAGGTGTACGTGGTCTACTACGTGGTGTAATGCGTGGTGTAGCTACATCTGAGGTACTCGTCCTAGGAGTAGAAGCGGGCGACACAACGTCCGTTGCACTACCTCCACAACAACCGCCGCCTCCACCTCCAGACCTACCTGTTGATCCACTCCTAGAACCTCCTGCTCCAGAGCGTGACCTCGATCTACGAGACGGGCCAGACCCTGTATCGCGCTGAGGTGTCGAACGCACATGTCTACTAGTAAATCCACTAGGAGATGGCTGCAAAGATGGTCGTGGTGGAGTCACAAAGCTAGGAGACATACCTCCTATGGGAGTAGCACCACCCTCAGGAGTGACACCGGAAGGAGTGACACCGGCGGGAGTGACACTGGCGGGAGTGAGGCCAGTGGGAGATTCTTGTACAAGCCATCCCTCTGCCATGCTACCCTCTGGACGTGATCTCTATTGAACAAACCCTTTTAATGTCTTCATAAAGCGCTCTAAGAAGAACATCCATCGACTATGGATAGTTCCTGCTATTGCAACTTCATTTACTACATGAACCAGTAAATGAAGTTGAATAGTGAGAATACTTGTGGGAAAGTATTCCTCTACCATACAAACAACCTCGATATCATTGAGTTTCGCACTCTCTATGCTATCTCTATTTATCTCTTTAGAAGATATCCATCGTACTAAAGAACTAATTTTATAAATGGTTTTTCGTACATCCTCTGAAAGACAATCTTTTAGGGCTATAGGGAGCACAAACTGTAAAAACTTGTGCCAATCATGAGACTTGAGTCCTGTAAGATCGTCGTTTCGTGTGAAAGCAGTCTTTAGAAATCTCATGCATCCAATAGGTGTACGAAACTCTGAGCTTGTTTTCTTGACTTGTTGCTCTTCCATCCTGCGAAGCACCCAAGGAGCTCTTGGTAAAGATACTGTTCTGTTGGGCTTAGTAATTGCCCACAACTCTCGCATACGACCTCGCTCTTCTAGGTCGTCCCTTTGTGCTTTGCTTTCTTTCTTTCCGATCAAAGTTTTCCAAAGCATCTCTCCCACATTCTTGAAAATATACATCGGGTCTACCAAATGATTGATCACCAATTCACTCCAATAAGGGAGTTCATGAAAAATGGACAACCGTTTCATGCCAGCAACTGGATTTTCTGAATCCCACAGTTGTTTCCAATCGCTAGCTTTCATTTGGTATTGCGCTTGTCGACCAATTTGTCCTTCACGTAAAACATGCCCATCAGGCAAATATCTATGATGTCCTTCATAGACAATTTTACATAGTGCTTTGGAATAGCGTGCTTTGAGTCGTGGTCCGCATAAAGGACAAGCATGGTAACCCGAAATTGATAAACCTGAACATTCACCATAACCAGGCCAATCATGCATTGTCCACATAAGTATGCCTTTCACTCGCACGTCTCATCTTCTTATAGGTTGAGACATGTCACGCACACTGATCCCATCCCATAAAATGTGCAGTTCTTCTACAAGTGGTGCAAGATATACATCCATATTTTTTACCTTATACTTACCTGGTACAATAAGAGCTAATAATAAATGACCTTTCTTTGTGGCCAACCATGGTGGGATATTATAATTGACCAAACATACAGGCCATGTGCTCCATGAAGAACTGCATAATCCAAATGGATTCACTCCATCCATAGCTAGGCCTAGACGTATGGACCGAGGCTCACTAGCAAACTCTGGCCACTTACTATCTATGTGCTTCCAAGCATCAGAGTCAGCTGGCACTCGCATTACATTATCTCTAGACCTGCTCTTTGTATGCCATGACATTAACTCAGCTATAGATTTGCATCTAAACATGTTCTTAATTCTTGGAATGATAGGAAAGTGGCGAAGAACCTTTGAGGGGATTGCTTCGCCTATAACTTCTTCTCTAAATCCATTTGCTCCACACTTTGGACATATGTGGAGATGCTCATACTCATTCCGAAAGAGAATGCAATCATTCAGACACGCATGAATTTTCGTATAATCCATTCCAATGGACTGTAAAAGTTTTTTCGCATCTCCACGTGTTGGAGGCATGTCATTGCCCTCTGGCAAAATTTGATCTTTAAGAAGCCTGCAATAAGCAATTAAAATGATATTAGTAAATGAAGTTATTGTGATACAACAATGAAAGCCAATTTGTTCTCCACTTACTTGAACAATTCAGTGACACTACTATCTGACCATCCATAAATGGATTGCAGATTGAGCATCGCGAGTGAAGCACGTAGTACAGATAGCTTTGCTCCATTGTAAAGTGGTAAACGAGCTAATCTTCGCATGTTTTCATATTCTTCATCAACTTCTGATCGTGGAATTTTTGTTGTGTCCATGAAACTCTCGTCGACACCTTCTTCACCATCATGGTCTTCGTCTATCTCATAAAAAGCTTCAAGTATCTCTTCCATATGTTCATTCTGTGTAATATTATTAGTGCTTGCTTCTACGTCTAAGTGCTTTTTTGCTCTCTTTTGTCCACGAGATGTTACCGCTGCAATGTCGTTTGGATCCATCGGCTCACCTGGGGGACCATGCGAATGATAGCATAGGTTTTCCAGTCGACTCCTATCAAAGGATCCATACTCTCTAACATGTGCAGTACAAATCCATTGTTTTCGATAAATTTGATACTTACACTGTGTTCAAGGACATGCCATTCTCTCTTCAGGATCCAAAGAAGCCATCTGCTACAATATGGACATTTTAGAACATTTTAGAACATTTCTTTTTTTATTAAACCTAAAAATCTAACTCTTAAAGACCTAAATACTTAAATACCTAAAAAAAACTTAAAATCCTAGTTTTAAAATCCTAATCTATATAGCTATCCTATTTTATCTATATATTCGGATTTTTTCTTGATTGATCCTATTTTATATATATATTATTTATTTATTCAGATTTTTTTTCTCTTAATTAAGTTATATGTATGCCTAAACCCTAAAACCCCAATTTTAAAGATCTGGACCTAAATTATGTATATTTCTATACACATGTGTATATACATGTATATATGTATTATATGTGTATGTGTATGTGTGTATATATGTTATGTACGTATTAAAACCCTAAAACCCTAATCCAAATGACTTAGAACTAAAACATGTATATATATGTATGCATGTGTATATATATGTGTATATGTATATATATGTGAATATAGATATGTATATAAGTATGTGTCTTTGTGTATTTATATATTTATTTATATATTCAAATTAAATTTAATTTAATTTGAATATATAAATAAATAATTTAATTATATATATTTAATTAAATAATTTAAAACACTAGTTCTTTTTATATTTATTTATGTATATAATTATCTTATTTTATATATATATTTATTTATATATTCAGATTTTTTCTCTTACGTAATCCTATTTTTATATATTTAATTTTATATATTTAATTAAATTATTTAAAACACTAGTTCTTTTTATATTTATTTATGTATATAATTATCTTATTATATATATATATATTTATCCTTACGTAATCCTATTTTTATATATTTAATTTTATATATTTAATTATATATATTTAATTATATATATTTAATTAAAACCCTAATCTTAAAATTCTATGTATATTTTTGTATGCATGTGTATCTACATGTATGTATGTATTATATGTATATGTGTGTTTGTGTATATATGTAATCTACGTATTAAAATCCTAAAACCCTAATCAGAAGGACTTAGACTTAAATATGAAATACTAAACCCTAAAACCCTAATCTTAAATATGTAGACCTAAAATATGTATATTTCTGTATGCATGTGTATATACATGTATATATGTATTACATGTGCATGTGTATGTGTGCATATATCTTATGTAGGTGTTATAACCCTAAAACCCTAATCTTAAGGATTTAAATCTAAAATATGTATATTTTTGTATGCATGTGTATCTACATGTATGTATGCATTATATATATATGTGTGCTTGTGTATATATGTTATCTATGTATTTATTTATATATTCAGATTTGTTTTCCTTACGTAATCCTATTTTTATATATTTAATTTTATATATTTAATTATATATATTTAATTAAATTATTTAAAACACTAGTTCTTTTTATATTTATTTATGTATATAATTATCTTATTTTATATATGTATTTATTTATATATTCAGATTTTTTTTCCTTACGTAATCCTATTTTTATATATTTAATTTTATATATTTAATTATATATATTTAATTAAAACCCTAATCTTAAAATTCTATGTATATTTTTGTATGCATGTGTATCTACATGTATGTTTGTATTATATGTGTGTTTGTGTATATATGTAATCTACGTATTAAAATCCTAAAACCCTAATCAGAAAGACTTAGACTTAAATCTGAAATACTAAACATTAAAACCTTAATCTTAAATATCTAGACCTAAAACCCTAAAACCCTAACCTTAAATATTTAACCCTAAAACCCTAATCCTATTTAAAACCCTAAAACTCTAATCTTAAATATTTAACCCTAAAACCCTAATCCTATTTTTATATATTTGATCTAAAACAAAAACTTCAAAATAAAAATAGGATTATATGTGTGTATGTATGCATGTGTGTATATATGTGTGTGTATGTATGCATGTGTACATGTGTGTGTGTATGTATACATGTGTATACATGTGTGTGTATGTGTATGTGTGTGTATGTAGGCATGCATGTGTGTGCATGTGTGTGGACTTCTGTGTATGTATGCATGCATGTATGTGTATGTGTGTGTATGTGTATGCATGCGTATACATGTGTGTGTATGTATACATGCATGTGTGTATATGTGTGTATGTATGCATGTGTGTATGTGCATGCATGCCGGTATATGTGTGTGTATGTATGCATGCATGTGTGTATATGTGTGTATATATGTGTGTGTGTATGTATGTGTGTATATGTGTGTGTGTATGTGTATGTATGCATATGTGTATATATGTGTGTGTATGTATGTGTGTATGCATGTGTGTGTATGTATGCATGTGTGTAAATGTATGTGTGTGTGTATGCATGCATATGTGTATATGTGTGTGTGTATGTAAGCATGCATGTGTGTATAGGTGTGTGTATGTAAGCATGCATGTGTGTATAGGTGTGTGTATGTAAGCATGCATGTGTGTACATGTATGTGTGTATGTATGCATGTGTAAATTAATGTCTATCTTCCTTTCTCTTCTCTCTCTCTTTCTTTCTCTCTCTCTCTCTCTCTCTCTCTCTCTCTCTCTCTCTCTCTCTCTCTCTCTCTCTCTCTCTCTCTCTCTCTCTCTCTCTCTCTCTCTCTCTCTCTCTCTCTCTCTCTCTCTCTCTCTCTCTCTCTCTCTCTCTCTCTCTCTCCTTCTCTCTCTATCAATAGCGAATAAAAGAATCACTTACAAGTATATCTCTTTTTGAATCGTTGTCGTCAAAGCGTAATGTAGGTCGTCTCTCGTCGAATTCCAAACAATCGACGCCAACGAACTTCTGCAAAATCAACGAAAAGAGAAATTAGAAACCCTAAAGCATAGAGAAACACAAATGCTAACAGTATGCACAACACTTACCAATATGTGAGAGCTAAGCCGAGAGAGAGTGTGTGTGTGTAGAGAGAGAGATCCGTGTGTGTGTGTGTGCACAAGACAATGCAAGTTCGCGCGCGCAAGTTCGACAGTAGACCAACAGTAATCAAACACGCGCAGAAATATGAAGTTTTGCTCTCGGGTTCGCGGTATGTTTAAAAATTTGCCGCCGGTATAGGCGCCGGTATGGACGTCGGTATACGTGTCGGTAGTTGCCAATAATTTATCAACGCTTATACCGACGCTCATACCGGTGCATATACCGATGCTTATACCGACGCTTATACCGGCGGCTGCGGGCCTCACCGACGATCCGTTTAAAACGGTCATACCGACGGTCACTAGACCGTCGATATCTCTTAGTGAGATTTTTGGAGGTTTATACCGACGCCGACTATGACCGTCAGTATATGCAACGTCGGTATGCCCCTCATATGTTGTAGTGTATGCATATAGGTAGTCTAGTGACATGCACTAGACATGTAAATATAATGATGTACCTTCACTGAACACCAAGCTACATATTAGAAGCATGTGAGAATTGCAAATGGACTAAGGGCTTGCCATAGTGAAATCAAATTTTATTTCCATTCTAATGTTTTCTCCTTGTGTAGTAGATCTTCCTAAGGGACAAGAATTTCAGGATTCAAGCAAGTGATCCCTCTACAAGAGGTCCTAGCAAGAGGCCCATGGACTTTATAGCTCTTCTCGTCAAAGAACATCCATTTCTCCCATCTAGAGAACTAGCTCCCTTTCAAGGTGAGGTCCCTTTTGAATACACTCTAAGTGGTAGGAATTATAAAATCAATGTAAAATCCCATTGGCTCCAGGGTCTAGAAAAATGGTTATCCAATGCTAAAAATATATTTGAGCCCAAATTGTAATTGAAACATCATTGGGGATGTTTCCAATTCTACTCATAGGAATTTGAGGAGCCACAAAACGAAGAGGAGTTGCAACCCATTTTAGAGAAGTCAGGATTGGAAGATTATTTTGTGGCACCACTACCCAAGCTTGTGTTTTATAGATGCTCTTTCTTGATTCATACTTTGCAGCTAGGTAGTGATAAAAAACCCTAGTAACTTTTTTCCTTTCCATCTCTGCTACCAAAACAACTCTGAAGAAATTAAAGTTGACACACAAGCTTGTTCGAGAGACATTAAAGATGGTTGGCATGCATGTCCCTTAAGACAAGGAAAAATTCATAACATAGGCCATAAAGAAAAGTGATATACTCAAGCTCACTCTAGTGTTGGCTATCACTCCACATCTTTCTATAACATTGCACATGTGCATGTAGCACTTTGCATTCCTTGGACGCTTCGCGCACCCTCACAAGAAAATATGTTTTAGCTTATATTTGGCTAAGAATATCTCCATTCATATCAACTTTCCCCATCGAATCGTCAACCAGTTTTACGTAACTAATAATAGATGGATAAGAATGCAAGTGCTTACTGGTTTCTGTGCCATTACTAGAATAGTTTGCATGTACCGAGCTTCTCATATTTTGATTGATAGAGCACTTGCACTTGGCGAGTTGCAAGCATTCAAGATTATTAGAGTATCACAACTAACCAAAAGAATGTGTGGCACCATTCCGTGCCTCCAACTAGTGGAAACCTTGCCCTTATCATAAGCATCTCCTGTAGGTCCACACAACATGATTCCATCTATCCACATTCGCATTCCAAGACGTGCTTATTTTTGAGGCAAAGGTGAAGTTCAAATAGAACAATGATCAGGGAAAACCACAACAAAACAAAATGAAACAATTACATCTAAAGGATTTGCATTTCGGTAGAAGTGCATTTATAGTCAATGTCAGTATTTGAAGAGACTCTCTTGAGTTGTACTTATTTCCAAGAGATTGCAGCTCATAGATACGTATCTACAAACAAAATGTAATGCATGCCATACTTCATGATAGTTGTTCAATATAACGTAGAAACCAATCACATAGTAGGAAAGACACCGACTCATGCCACCAAATTCTAACCATAGGACATGCCCCAAGAAGCAAAAAAAGGCACGATTCTCTAACCGAATTGACGAGCACAACTCCTTAAGGAATACCTGGAAATGATGTGGAAACTGGGGAAAGTGCTCAGTTGGGTAGATTAATTCCATTTGTTAGTGTTCCAAATGACGGCACACACAGAATGCTTCAAGAAAAGTCACGTAAGTCGCATCTAGACTTGGCTGGCGTTAATTATTTTTTGAGTTCTTCATTCAAAGTGAAGTCTGAATGTAAAGAATCCAAGCAACAGATCTTCATTTCTCAAACAAAGTTCACAAATGTTTTGAGGGAATTTCTTTGTATTTATAAACAATGAATTTTATTGTTTAACCACAAGGTTTGGGCTCTACCTAAGTCATAATGCTATCACGATTGTACGATAAAGTCTACTTCAACAGAATATACAAAGGATAGGCGTTGTTTAGAATTGTTTAGTGGTGAAATGATGACATAAATTTAGAGAAGATTTCAAATATAGAAGCGATAATCATGGTTTATGATTGATAAATTTGTAATTACATGACAAAAAAGCTTACAACATCATATGCGCGATCTAGTTTTTCCGAATTGAGTCCATGTATTCATCTCATTTATCAACATCTCATTGACAAATTGAGGGAGTCCAAAATCTTCAACGATGCCATTTATTCGACATTTTATGTCAACGCATTGTCCTCTAATCAAGAGGCTTACAATGAACATGTCTGCATCCTGGAGAGCAAGAGAAAGAACATACCACAATCTCCAACTGTTAACAACATCCGTTGTCAATGCACATCTCAGGAATTATCTCCAATCGTCAAAGCTCACGACGTCGCTAGATTCTACAAAATTGCCACTACTAGATCCTCAGATTTTTGCCAAGAATGCCATTAAAAAAAACCGTCGGCAAAAGCTTTTTTGAAGTTCGTCGCCAAAAAGCCTATCACCGTCAGTAATTGGCTTCGTTTTTGGGGTGTTTTTTATTTCAATCTATTTTTATAGTAAAATACTTGCTGCCGTCAACTGTGCATTTCGGAGTCCGAATCCTGCTCATTTTATACTGACAGTGTTGTCATATACCAATATATCTCCTGGTCGGTATATTAATAATTTATAATCGGGAACAATGTATGGTCATCAACAAGCACATAGAAGCTACACTTATCGCTCATATTTCTCATGTACTTCGCATTCAATTTTTATTGAAGAAACATTAAAAGGTTCGGTGTTATATTTTTTTTGTTTTCTCGTTCAAGTGTGTGAAGGCTAAAGAGATGGACTTCATGTAAATGCTAAGGTTTCATTGACTTTCAAACATTTTCTTTTTCTTCTATCAAACTTAAGAGATGGAATGTCTCCAACACTAGCCCCTGTTAAGCCTACACATCGTCCTGAATGTGCCAATCCTAAAATCAAAACAAAAAAGGAGCATCAGAACTTTATTTTGATCAATTGAATTCAAAACTTATGTCAAATCATGCTCAATGAATGCGAATGTATTTCTTTTATTTTTGCATGGGATATGATAATTTCAATTCAATTTTAACTATCAACCTTTTCATTCATCAATCACTTGGATTTAAGTTCAAAATGCAATCATAAAGTTGGTTAGGCTTTCAAGAAACAATCATCCTTATCTACTCCTTTAAAATCAATCATCATATTTACAAGCATTGCACTTACACAAATCCGAGAAAAACTACTAATTTCACATGCATAAATCCACCTTGTTTTGCCCGGCATAAATATATTATTGAAAGTGATTTTGAGATTACAACCAAATTCCTATGTCTTTTCTTAATTCAGGTTCTTTATGTATCTTCATACATCTATACGTCATCACTAACCATTAATGGAATTCATCATATTTTTTCTAATTTTTACGTCTTTTTGGATGGAAGAAAGTATAAAATTCTATTTGTCATTTCCATAATATTTGCAATATTTTTGTTTGTAGAGAAAAGGCTTAACCTCTATTCAAAGCAAAGGATGTAGAGGAATGCATATGCAAGAAGTAGAACAAATCACACATAGAGTAGATAGAGTGCCCAACAAATGCTATTCAAAACTATCCTATTATACAACCTCTAGATCTTGGATGAACCTTAACTTTCCATTGTACAACAAATTCTTTCACAAACTCTCCTAATAGTGACGTTATTGATAGGTTATAGATCTTGAATGAACCTCAATTTTCCATTCTTTTTAGGTACACTTAACCATCTATTTGAATATGGAAATGAAGATGGTTCAAATATTCTCATGTAAGTCTTCTCCTTAAGCACTCTTATTAGCTCAAGTAAGTAAGCTTTTAGGAGTGGTATCAGGCGACAATTCCATGTAACATGTGGTACCTTAAAAATGATAGGTGGAACTATTTGTGGATCAAAGCAAGCTATCTCATGAGGATAAAGTGTAAAAGATTTCATGTTTTCTAATCACTCTTAGAAATAATTCTCATTTAACAAGTATTATAAATGAATCACTAGCTCCCATTTTGACTTGCTTAATAGTCTCATTAGTAAAAGTATGCCCTATGTTTTCTTGCTCTTATAGAATAGGGTCTTTTGAAACATGGTTGAACTTTTCATCACTTCCCTTTGGTAAACCATGAGCAATGGGTCGTTTTAATCTTTTCTCAACTATTATGTACTTTGTATTCACTCTAGATTCTTCAATTATGTGCTCTTTTATACATTTGGACATCAAATCATATTCATCAATGGAGTTAACAAGCACAAATCTTAAAGTTCTGGATCTTGTAATGTTTATTGAATCTCTTCAAATAACCAAAAAGTGGATTAAGTTTCAATGATATGTTCACTATGCTCATTAGGTAATGGTTTCGTGGTTTTTTAAGTAAGTTTCTTGAGTTTTTATGATTTTTTTGGGTATGTTTTTGTTAGGAAATTTTTTCCAATATGGATGAAGGAAAATAAAAAAAAAACTTTTAAAATTATGTAAAGGGGTTTGCGAACCATGAATTCATATTCCACCATTGTCTCACTCAATAGAGGAGTCTAAGAAAACATTTTGTCAAAAAATGCTCCATACTCATTTACAAGTGAGCATTCGTAATTGTTCTTGGTTTCATAAATGGTTTAACTTGATGGTCAACACTAGGAGTGATTTTAAATTATCTTAAGATTAAATCCAAGCATATGGAGATACATCATTCATTGCTTTGATTTCCGTTATAGTCTTTCATATGAAAGGTTGACCTAAAATAATCTTATAAGAGTAATTGTTAGTAATTCCACCTATTATCATAGGAAAATTCGCATGATCTCCTAGTAAAGAACCAAAATTGCTTTGCACCATCTCATTATCCATCATTTTTACTTTTCAATTGGCCTTTTGATTTTTCATGGACTTCTTTTGAAAGCACATTACCTAATTCAATAAGTGCCAAAGCTGAAAGTGATTTCTTTTTATTTCCTAATTTTATTCTTGTCTAAGGTGTTCTCCTAGCCCAAAACCTCTTGCTAAAATATCATTTAAGTTTTCGTAGTTTCTTCATATGTCAAGATTGGACCAAGGAAATAACTTGTTAACATTATAAGCCTAATCTTCATTGTCTTCTTTACACAAATCACTAGCTTGACTCACATCTGTAATATCTTGCATATAACAAAAGAGTTGGGGAGGAAGAGGTTCAATCAAGCAAGGAATTGAGAGGAAAATGGGGAAAGAAGTTATTCTTAGATATTAAAATCACCTTAGGAGTTCTTTTTGGTTTCTTTGTTTGTTTATTATTAGTTTGATTCTCATTTGCATTGTAAAGATTCTTGTGGATGTTTTGTTCATGAAGTTTTTGTAATTGACTTTGTTCACTTACCATAGGTGTTAAACGATTGTTTAGTTGAAAGGGCATTGAGTGTTTATAGGAGAAAAATGGAGAAGAAGAAAAAATTCTAATTGCACATGAAGCCTTTGTGCCTTGATTAGCATAAAAGATTACAATAGCTTTTTCTAGAATAAGATAAAATTTCCTTTATGTGTAGCCATTTAAAGGAACTTAGTAAACACATGAGTACACAAAATATCACAAATACTTGTGCAATCAACCTTTGTGCTATTGCTTCAACTTGTCTAGTAACTTTCCCTTGTGTTCCCTTGCACTCAAGATTCAAATAAGGTTGAAGGATTGGTCACTTCTATGCTCGACTTGCAACACATCCTTGATGAAACTTTGTCATATTTTAGTTTCTCTCTATGCACTCTCTATGCATAATTTGTCAACGTCTTTGCAAATTTTCTCTCTCTCTCTCTCTCTCTCTCTCTCTCTCTCTCTCTCTCTCTCTCTCTCTCTCTCTCTCTCTCTCTCTCTCTCTCTCTCTCTCTCTCTCTCTCTCTCTCTCTCTCTCTCTCTCTCTCTCTCTCTCTCTCTTTGCACACTTCCTGACTCTATGAACTTTCTATTTGTGTGAGTCTTGCTCTCTCTCTCTCTCTCTCCTTCTCTCAAAGTGATAGTGTAGGCTCTTGCTGCCCTAGTCCATCTCCAAGAATTCTCCGTTATGGCATTGATTCATGTTACATACATCACTTCATTGTCTACATTGCTTACTTTGTTGTCCTAAGAACTTTATTATATAAAGACTAATGAATCACTATTTTTTTCTATAGTGACTTTATGGGAAACAAAGATTTAAATAGGGTGGCCACAAATAAGCTCTTGCATATACTCTTCACTTCCTCTTCTATAGTTCTAACCTTGGTTTCTCTAAACTGGGTGCATATGATAGGGTGAACCTTCTATAACACTTTAAAAGCCTTAAAAAACCTTCAAAAATACCCTTTTGCAACCTTCATTTAACTTTTCCTTCTGGACCATTGTGAAGAAATGACTTCTACACTACTCCTGCACCCATGTTCTTGGCCACTCGTGCACCATCTATGTATAATTTCTCTAAGTCATCACTTTGAGGAGTTGAACAGTTGCCCACCACCTAATGGGATATGCATCCCAAAGATCCAATAGCCAAACCATGATGAAAGATTTGTCACCGCAACACAACAACAGGGTAACCCCTTCAAAAGAACATATGGACAACCTGATAGGAGAAGTAAGATAGTCACAAGGGAACACCAAAGCTAGACTTTAGAGAAAGTAGCAAAAATGGATGAAGAATGTGATGAGGAAGAAATTGAAAAGAAGGATAACATAGGATGGATGCATTAGAAAGTTTGAGAGAGGGGTAGGTGTGGGTGTGGGGCAAATAAGGAAGGGGCAAGGAGGAATGAGGGGTAGGTCTGGGTTATTGGTATAAAGGAAGGGGCACGGAGTAGGATGTGGGGTTGAAAATAGGAAAAAATACAAAAAACAAAGAAGAGACATTTGATGCATATGAAAAAATATGAAACATGTGTAAAGATGAAGAGAGAGTGGACCATGTTAAATAGGTGCAATAGAAAAATCACATGTTTAATCTTGACAAAATGTATTCGGTTTGACAATAAGAAGGAAAATTGGTTGATATTTGGGGAAACATAATGATAAAACTGAGCTCAGAGGTGTTGTAAAACATGATAATGACTCCATGAATGAAGGAAATGGCCATCCAAAGTACATAGAGCCGTGCTATAAACAATTTCATTCTAAGAATAGAAAGGGGTTTTTTAATCGGGAAATGAAACAATACTTATTTCAATTTAGAGCCACAAAGTACACATCTAAAACAAAAGAACAAAAAAAGAAACTTACGGACCATGGGATAAAAGTTTATCCTATGCTCTTTTTGTGTGTATGTGTGTGTGGGCGTGTGTGTGTGGGGGGGGGGGGGGGGGGGGGGGGGGGGTGGGGCATCTAGAGAGAGGGAGATAGAGAGTGTGAGGGTTGGGGAGGATGCAGGGAGCAGAGTGCAATGAGAGGGGATCTAGAGAGAATTCGAGAGAGGGAGAAAACTAGAAATAATTGGAGAGAGGGATAAATCTAAAGAGAAATGGAGAGGGAGATAGAGAGAGATAGAGAGAGAGAGGAAATCTAGAGAGAATTGGAGAGAGATAAAGAGAGAGGAAGAGAGCTAAGATGATATAGTAGAGAGATAAATAGAGAGGAAGATATCTAGAGATGAGAGCAGACGAGATCTAGAGATATAGAATAGAGAGATAGAGAGAGGGAGCTAGAAAGCTAGAGACAGAATGTTTTTTTTTTTTTCATCAAGAGGCAAGGGACATGCATTTTTTCTGGAATGATCCTTAAAATAGAGATGAATTATTAGAAAGTGCCAAAAAAAATTGTTTTTTCTAAAAAAGTATAAAAACAAATCATAAAGAATTATAGAAAGTTTCTCATGAATTGGGCTATATAATGACATCTAAAGTAGAAGAAATACATGAAAAGAAAAGCATAACATCTAATGAAAACGAAAGAACTAAGTTGAAAAAAGTATGAGGAGTGTTATGTATCTAGACATATCTTGCAAAGTGTGAGACAATCTAGAAGATTATGGTAGGCATTGTGCCTCGAGATGTTTAGTATTGAAAGCACCTTACATACAAAAGTCAATAACTCTAGTGCACTCCATTGTATTATTTCTCTAGTATTGTATAGTCCCTCCCAATGAGGAAGCCACTTGTCTTGCAGCTCTGTGTGTAATTTTGGTCTATGTAAGAGAACCAATATACTAATCTGTATTTTTTTCCATAATTTTTTATCATGAGATTCCTTCCTTTTCTTCATATCTCCTCCAATTGCTTTACTGCATCTAGTGGAATTTCTTCTAATTTGTTAGAGTGCTAGTAGTCTAGCAGAGACCACAAGATCCTTTCTTACATGCACATATTCTTTATGGGAACAACCATGTAAAAACGCAGAGGGCTCAATATGAATTACTTTATTGACTACTTGAAAAGAGAGTTTTTAGTGACTTGTATGCATGTCAACATCTATGCCCATAATGTGCCTAGATAAGCAATGCCCTAGTTAGTGGGTTTTAACATACATTCTTGACTCAAAAGAGTTATCCATAATGTAATTGTGTACTCTACTTGTACATTGGACCTTGGATAATATGCAAAGAAAGTACGGTTAAAAACGTACTTATTAAAAACTACATAAAAGTCATTATTGACAAATTGTGTCCTTGATCAGGGTAGATTTGAAGTGGACAGCCAAACTTGCAAAACAATTTGTTGTAGAAGCAATCAGCAATTATTTGGGTTGTGCAATCTCCACAAGCAATAGTCTTGGCCCACTTTATTGCATAGTTAATGGAAACCAACAAATACTTATTCTATCTTGGAAAGTATACAGTTTGGATATGACATATAAAATCTAACCCCCACTTTTCAAATGGTTTCCATGCTGTGGAGACAACCAATGGATGTTGTCTCTGCTTTTTGGGTTTTGGACCACATGTTTGACATGCATCACATGCATGATCCTTTCCCCTACATCTCTGAATATGTTTGGCCATCGTCAACAAGCATGAAGGGTTCTATGGTATATACCATGGCCAAGGAGGTGCCCACCACCTAGTCCTTCATGTGCCGTCTCGATAATGTGCCTTACCTCCACTTCTTCCATACAATTCCTAAGCACATTATTCTTACCATATCTATATAATTTTCCTTCCAAAAATTGTAACATTTGTGCACTTTATTAACAATCTCTTGCTTTGCATGACATCAGCTTTATCTAGATATTTACTAGTCTTGATAAAGTATTTGATATCATCATACCACCCTTGTGCTTTAACTCTGCGTAGCTCAGCATCAGACAAATCATCCTCCACTCCAATGGCCTAGTTCTTCAGGATAATCCAAGATATATGATCAGCCATAACATTTTTCTTGCTTCTTCTATGAACTATAGTGAAGGAAAATTCTTGAAATAATAGAGGCCACATCAATTCTCTACCTATTGTAATATTCACAATCTTAGTCAGAATCCTACTTGCATACTCAATGGGTATATCCGACTTATACTCCTCACTGTGTTGTGTGAGAACTACTCCCACTACATAGGCATTAGCTTCTACATGGACACGGAAAACCTTAGAGCAAGCTGGTATGAAGAGAATTGATTTCGCCACCAGCTTAGACCTCAAAGTGTGTTAATCCATTTTCTCTTCATTCTCCTAGTTGAATCGGACTTTCTTACTTGTGAGCCTAGTTGGTGGTCTAACTATGTCTACATAAATTGTAATGAATCTTCTATGGTAACGAGTATGATACAAAAGACTTTGAATATGTTTTAGTGTCCTATTCTTGGGTAGATTTAATATGGCTATGATTTAATCTAGATCAAGGGCCATACCTTTACCAGATACCACATGTCGAAGGAGGGTACCTTTTGTCACTATAAAGCTACACTTAGTAGGACTCAAGACTTATCATAGTTGTATCAAATGCATCATCTAAGCAGCCCATAGGAGTACTAGTTTAGGCATGTCATAAGTACGGAGAGATTTCACTTCAATATATGTTATCAACCCTCTTTTAGAAACTATCGTATTAGACACATGATTACTAAAACCTAATTCAATCACAACTTAGAGATCAAATGGAACTTAAATTTTGTCTACATATAGTATACATTGTAATCTTAGCTTTGTAATATGCTAAAGATCACTCCATTAAGAGTTTATATGATTAGGCAACTAACTTCATAAAGATAGACTACTTATGAACTTAGCTTAAGGAAAAACTCTTATTTGCTTTTGCAATTTAACCTCAATGCATTTTAGCCACAACAAGATACACCCACAAACGTCATACATACTAGCCATGAAACTTACCAATCTTCATGGCATACAAACATATGTTCTTTCAGCTCATATATAAGTGAACATGAGGAATATTTAATTCTTTACTCTCATGCTAACAAGTCACATATAAGGATTCATGCAAATCACCAATCATTGGAGCATATATTCAGCTCTCTTTATTCAGTTCATATAGCTACCTAAACTTTAGAAGTTTCAAGTTGTATAGAAATTACAAAATAGCGTACTACTCATCCACATATAATGAAACATGTATGCATATTCTCGTTGACCACATATGCATACAGTGTTGCATGTTAGTCGTGAATCATCAACTCCAAATTCAAATTATATTCTAATTAAGCATGTTTGTGCATAACTACCACTCATTGTGAGCATAAACTTCACAAGTATCTATACATAGGCTTCTTCATTGCATATATAATTTGCACGAATTAAGAATCATATAATGCTATTAATTTTACATAAAAACTTCAATACTCAACCATGTACATAATAGAATCTTGCACTTCATTAAAATGAGTGCAATATCTCAAACATGCATAGAATTTTCATATACAACTAGTACTTGTGGATCCAAGATTCTTTTCTTGAATCTTAATCTCCCTTTATAGGCTGCTCATAAGGCTTCATTCAAGTGATTAGTATCACTTATAGCATGAATCAATGATCAAGAATATGTAGTAGTGAGTATCACAAGATAGTGGATGACTTCAAATAACATAAAGCAACAAAATGGTCTTACATACTAAAGCCTCATCTCCATGGCTTTCCGATGGCATGAATTTTGCACACTCCATATATAATCATTGGCTTATAGCTCCAAGCTTTCCTTTGCCATGTTTGCATCTTCAAGTGATCTTCTTTGTGAAACCATGGTCTTCAATACCTAGGAATTAATACTAGAGCTATGATCCAAAATATGAAATGTCCCTCCAATATACAGAACCAAATTTAGCAAACCTCTTCTAGAAACGACCATATTAAAGACATTCTTCTTAAAACCTAGTTGAGTTAGAAATCAAAGATCCAATGAGATTATACATGCAGAGTGAAGCAAATGTAGCACAGAAGAGAAGAGGGAAAAATGGACAGACACTACAAGAAATAGGGGGCATAGCAATGCCCCCAAATTGAAAAAAGAAATTAGCACCATCGCTTATGCGACGCTAGCATTGCGTAAGCGACGGTGCTATTTTTAGATTTTCTTTTACAGTCCTTCGTTGCATAAGCGATGCCTGCATCACTTATGCGACGCTAAATGTGTGCATCACAAATACTGTCGCTAAGTAGCGATGTTATTTGCAATGTTGGCAAACTGGATAGCGTCGCATATGTGATGTACTGTGTTCGAGAGTGTCGCTATAGACGGGACTCTGGGGACTCGGTTTTGTTCGGTGATCTATCGTGCGCAGGAAATCAAGCCTCCATCTACTCAAGGGGGGGTTCTCCTTAGGGAAGTATACCCTGTGACATTCCTGTGTGCAGGTACCTTTACTGACAACAGAGAAACCAATAGAAGTGACGATGTATGGTTGTAGAGAAAGGATCAATAACAAGTGCTCTTGAGAGAGGAAATCACTTCGTAATTTTGAAAATGGTTACAAGGAGCTACAATACTACAAAAGGATATAACAGTGGGCGATGCACCCCAATGAATAGATCTAAGCCACTCAATCACCCTGCAATGCTAATCATCAACTCCACCGGGACGCCCACGCTCTATATACTCATCACAGATTGACCTCCAATAGTGCCTGTAGCAACAGAGTGCAGAGAGTAGACCAAAAAATAGCATAAACTAGCATCAACAAATGATGGTAGTGATGATACGCAATAGTTCACATGAATGAAATTACACCCGTCCCTAATTGAGCGCCAAACATTTGTTTATATAGACTCTCAAAACGGGAGAAGGTTGATTCTGAATATGCGCCCGATCTCATTGTCCTTTGATTCCGCAACCGCTAATACATCAACTGTCGTCTATTTCGCCTACCAAGATGGGCATCACCGTAGTTTCGCTTGCCAAGATAGGCATCATCTGCGGGAAAGATTCGCCTAATCTGGGATTAATAATTGTTCAATGTATTCCTTAAGGTGGTTCGATTAGCCCTGGGAGTGCTTATGGCAATTAATATAGTTGGAATGTCGGTTGATTCGGTAATTGTGACGTCCCGATGCTTCAGGTGTCTGTCATCACCATAGTTCAATTAGTAGTTCTGACTCTGGAGATTTCGGTCAACTAGTTGACCGAAAGTTTGCCTTATCCCGAAGCGCTTACCATAAAGGTATCGAAATTCTACCGAAAAGGCGCCGAATTTGTGATCTTCTTCCGAATTCTGAGTCTCATTCAGTAATTCTGTTTTTGGTGATTTCGGCCAACCAGTTGACCGGAATTCCGCCCTGTCACCAAGGTGCTTGCTGAAAAGTTACCGAAAATCTGTCGAAAAGGCGCGGAATTTGCAAACTTCTTCCGCGTTGCTCTTTTCTTATTTGTACTTTAGTTGATGGAACCCTCGCCATCCTTCACAATCCTGAGTACTTCTTCAGAAAAAAGAGAGCCCGAACTTCTTCTAGAATTCCAGTCGTGTTTTGGTACTCGGCTGCAACCATTTCCTTTAAAAGGGTGCGATCTTCCGTCTCTTGTTCAGAGAGGGGATTCTGCTGGATTACAATCCCCCGCATCAAAACTTTACACCGTCCCGGTGTAATATCTCTTTTACTTGTTGATTTCATCAAACAAAATGATCTACCAAGAATTGAAAGAACTATGGTATGTACAGTGAATGAATTTCATCTGCTTGTATTAATCCAAATACGTTTTCACCCTGGAGATGTTGACCAGGGGCATCCTTTCACCCTGCAAGTCCTCTAGATAAACTGCTCCTTGAGGTAGTACCTTTAGCAACTTGTAGGGTCCTATCCACTAAGGTGCCAATTTGGTGGATGTCGACGGAATCTGATGCACCAGGACCAAAGATCCTTCCTATAACTCATTAGTCTTTAAATACCTGTCATGCAGCCGTTTGTGTTCCTCTTGCTTTACCTGTAGTTTCCTCATGGCTGCTTCCCTATATTCTTCCAATGCCACAAGTCTTCTAATGGGTGGCTCAATTCCACTGATTTTGGCTCCAATTTCCTTCCTGAAAATAAATTCGAATGGGGCCAATGCCTCCTTACCATATACTAAACGAAATGGACTTTTGCTAGTGGTCCCCCTTCTAGTAGTTCGGAAAGCCCAAACTGCACCGATTAATGCTTGTGGCCACAAACTTTGATGATCAAAGGATAATTTGCGTAGGAGCCCGATCAAAATCTTATTGGAGCTCTTTGTTTGGCCATTTGCCCTTGGATAGTAGGCACAAGATTTTTTATGGAAAACCTTGTACTCATCAAATATAAATTGGAGCCATTGATTTACAAAATGTGTGCCCCTATCACTAGTGATTTCTAGTGGGCAACCAAATCTTGAAAAAATACGTTTATACAAAAACTTAGCTACTGTTAAAGCTGTGCAATTTACAATAGATTTAGCCTCAATCCATTTAGTTGCATAGCATGTGGCCATCAAAATATATTTTTTGCCCCCAGGTTGACCAGTTGGACTCATCGGACCAATAAAATCAAGACCCCATCGTTCAAAAGGTAGCCATCCTGTGGAGATCTTTAATCGTTGAAAATTCAACTTGGTTGGCCTAGGGGCACATCTCTAGCAGATGTCGCATTCCTTAGCGAAGTTTATTGCATCCTTGTATACCCGAGGCCACCATAGTCCTTTGTGAATGATTCTGTGAGCTAATTCTTCCCCCTTTAGATGTCCTTCACTGTGTGCCGCCTTTAGCAAAAGATTTACCTCCTCTGGATAAACACACTTTCTCAAGATTTCATCCTGACCATCTCTATATAAATTTCCATTTATAAGCGAATATGCTCTGGCTTTGAGGAGCAATCTTCTCTTTTCTATGGGTGTCAAGTGTTCTGGGAGTTTTCCAGTAGTGAGAAAATGGAGAATTCCATCATACCAATCAGTCCGAATTGCCACTAGGAGGAGATTACTATCCACCAGTTCATCATTAATACCTGTTGCCTTCTCGCTCATTGCGGTCCTCGACACTTGATCTGCCATGTAGTGTTCTCTTCCCGGCTTAATATGAATATCGAAATTAAATTCTTGAAATAGGAGTAACCATCTCCAAACCCTTCCAGCCACTCTAGGCTTGTTTATCAAGTACTTCAAGGGTTGATGGTCTGATATGACTATAAAATGTACACCAAGAAGGTAATGCCGAAACTTCTAAAGAGCAAATATAATAGCCAAACCTTCCCTTTCTGTTGTACTGTAATTCCTTTCAGCTTGGTTGAGTAGTCTGCTGGCATAGGAGATAGGTTTATCAACCTTATGTGATGATGGTTGAGCTAGAACTGCACCAACAGCATGAAGACTAGGATCTGTATGCACATGAAACTCCAATGACCAATTAGGAACACTTAAAAGTGGAGCAGTACATAACCTCATTTTCAGTTCACAAAATGCTTCCTCGGCTTCATCACTCCATGAGAAAGGAACCTTTTTACTGGTAAGCCTTGATAAGGGCTTAGGTATTTCTGAATACATTTGTATGAATCTTCTATGATATCCTGCATGTCCCAAAAAACTTTGTACTTCTTTTTGTGGAATAGGCATGGATAAAATAGTAGTAACCTTTGTAGGGTGAACCGTTATTCCTTCAGCAGATACTAGGTGACCAAGAAGAGCACCCTTGGTGACCAAAAAGTGACATTTATCAGGATTTACTTTCAAACCTGTTTTGAGACATTGCTAAAAAATTTCTTTTAGGTTTTCCAAATGATCATGGAAATCTTGAACTGTTGTTCTTCTATCTATGCCTGAAAATACTGAAAAATCATCCATAAAAATGCGTAAAAAGGTTGTCAACCATTTGCCCAATATGAGATACATTGTTCTATTAAATGAAGCTGGTGCATTCTTCAAACCAAAATCCATGCGAGTATAAACATAAGTGCCCCATGGAGTTACAAAGGCTGTTTTGTCCCTATCCTCAAGATGAATCACTATCTGATTGTAGCCGCTGAAACCATCCAGGAAGGTATACAAAGTTTGACCAGCTACTTCCTCAAGTACCTGCTCTATGAAGGGCTGAGGAAATCCATCTTGAACATTCACTTTGTTCAAGGCACGAAAATCAACACAGACTCTTATTTTTCCACTACTTTTCTTGGGCACAATAACCATAGAAGAAAGCTACCTGGAATGTTCTACTGGAACAATTATGCCTGCTTCTTCTAGTTTTGTAATTTCCACTTTTATTGCCTCAGCATACTTCGGATTGAGTCGATATGGCCTACTTCTTGCAGGCAGGGCTCCCTCAACTAAGGGTATCTGATGCAGTCCGAGCTTCTCGGATATCCCTGTTAGATCTTTGTAGGACCATGCAAAGACATTTTTGTAAGCAAAAAGTAAGGAAGTTACCTTCTGTAGTAAAGGAGGATAATGCCATAACCAAGAGGCCAATTGGACTACTTGAGGGTTCTCATCATCCCCTAGATTTACTTCTTGTACTTGTGTATGGACTAATCTTGTTTGATAAATCATCTCCATTGTATGCAAGAATGGACTTTAACTTATATTCTGCAATATGCTCTCTCTTCCACCCTAGAGGTATGTCCGAAAAGAGGAAATCTTCTCTGTATTCCGGCTCATTACCTTCCTGTTTTGAAACCTCTATAGTTGTTGCCCCTTCAACATTCGTAATCTCCTGCAAGTTCTAATTCTTTAATTCCTTACGAACCTCATGGTTTCTTCCTGCAACTCCTTCATCTGGAACTTCTTCCTCTATTTCATTGATTTCCACCGTGCAACATTCTGCACTTTCCATCATCCAATTCAATAATGTATTTTCTTCCTGGGGTAGAGAGGGCATTACCTGAGTATCCACAGTATATCCAGCAATTTTCCCTGAGTCAAATCCATCTTCCAAATGTAGCTGCAGTTGACTATCATTGCTAGTTGAAATCCATAATTTGTTTTTCCGCCAATCTTGCAAAGCTTTTGCTTGCCTCAGCCAAGGTCTCCCCAGAAGTAAAGGGTAGGAAGTCTCCTGTGGAAGTGCAATAACAACAAAATCCAACACAAAGTGGCAACCCTGTACTATCATCCGTACCTTTTCGATAATGCCAAGAGGCGCAACCCGATGTTGATCTGCTAGTGTAACTGTGAATGGTGCCTTCTTGGTGGGGTTCAAATTCAGTTTCTTCATTGTAAAATCTGGCATCAAATTGATACCTAAGCCTTCATCTACGATCACACCTGTGAGAGCTTCATCCTTTATACAAACAGATAATCTTGAGCTTTGGTAGTTTGCAAAGGGTGCAGGTGGAAAATCAACCATGAAACCATCTATACACTCAATCAGCCTGCAATGCTAATTATCAACTCCACTTGGACGCCCACCCTCTGTATACTCATCACAGAGTGACCCCCAACAGTGCCTGTAGCAATAGAGTGCAGAGAGTAGACTAGAAAATAGCATAAACTAGCATCAACAAATGATGGTAGTGATGATACAGAATAGTTCACATGAATGAAATTACACCCATCCCTAAATGAGTGCCAAACATCTGTTTATATAGACTCCTGAAACGGGAGAAGGTTGATTCTGAATATGCACCCGATCTGATTGTCCTTTGATTCTGCAACCGCTAATACATCAACTATCGTCTATTTCGCCTGCCAAGATGGGCATCACCATAGTTTTGCCTGCCAAGATAGGCATCATCTGCGGGAAAGATTCGCCTAATCTAGGATTAATAACTGTTCAATGTATTCCTTAAGGTGGTTCGATTAGCCCTGGGAGTGCTTATGGCAATGAGTACAGTTGGAATGTCCGTTGATTCGGTAATTGTGATGTCACGATGCTTCAGGTGTCTATCATCACCAGAGTTCAATTAGTAGTTTGGACTCTAGAGATTTTGGTCAACCAGTTGACCGAAAGTCCACCTTGTCCCGAAGCGCTTACCGTAAAGGTATCGAAATTCTACCGAAAAGGTGCCGAATTTGTGATCTTCTTCCAAATTTTGAGTCTCATTCACTAATTCAGTTTTTGGTGATTTCGGTCAACCAATTGACCGGAATTCCGCCGTGTCACCAAGGTGCTCGCCGAAAAGTTACCGAAATTCTGCCGAAAAGGTGCCGAATTTGCGAACTTCTTCCACGTTGCTCTTTTCTTATTTGTACTTTAGTTGATGGAACCCTCGCCATCCTTCACAATCCTGAGTACTTCTTTAGAGAAAAGAGAGCCCAAACTTCTTTTAGAATTCCAGTCGTGTTTCAGTGATTGGCTGCAACCATTTCCTTTAAAAGGGTGCGATCTTCCGTCTCTTGTTCAGACAGGGTATTCTACTGGATTACAGTCGCATAAGCGACACTCTGGAATGTTAAAAGAAAATTTCAATTTCTTGTGCCGGGATTTGGTATATGCATGTATATATATATATATATATATATATATATATATATATATATATATATATATATATATATATATATATATATATATATATATATATATATATATATATATATATATATATATATATATATATATATATATATATATATATATATATATATATGTGTGTGTGTGTGTATGTATGTATGTATGTATGTATGTATGTATGTATGTGTGTGTGTATGTGTATATATATTTAATTTTATAAAAAAACTTTAAAATCCTATTTTTATATATTTAATTATATATAATTAATTAATTTTTTTAAAACACTAGATCTTTTGATATCTATTTATTTATATAATTATCATATTATATATATATATATATATATAGATATATATACTTATACATTCAAAAATGTTTCTTCATTTCCTCTTTATTTTTCCTCATATAAATTTAATTGAATTATATGTATGTAAAAACCCTAAAACCCTAATCCTAAAGACCTAGACCTAAAATATGTATATGTGTGTATGCATGTGTATATGCATGTATATATGTATCAGATGTGTATGCATATGTGTGTATATATGCTATTCATGTGTCAACAGCCTAAAACCCTAATCATAAAGACCTAGTACTAAAACATGTATATGTGTGAACACATGTGTATATATGTGTATGTGTATATGTGTATATATATGTGTGTATGAGTATATGTGTATGCATGTGTAAATAGCCTAAAAACCCTAATTCTATTTTTATATATTTAAGGTAAAAAACCTTAAAGTCTTAATTTTAATATATTTAATTAAAACACTAACTAATCTCATATTTATTTATCTATTCTGAAATCTTATATGTGTGTGTATATGTGTGAATGTGTGTATATGTGTGTGTGTGTGTGTATTTATGCATGTGTATATGTGCGTGTGTGTATGTATACATGTGTATGGATATGTAAACAGCATAAAAACCCTAATCCTATTTTTATATATGTAATTTGCATGTATGTATATGTTTGTATGTATGTATGCCTATGTATATGTATGCATATGTGTATATGTGTGTGTGTATTTATGCATGTCTATACA